>JARFIZ010000408.1:600000-786511 GCA_036325965.1 Sinopyrophorus schimmeli
AAAATCCATATTTCTAAACTAAAATTAATTTTTGATTTGAAAGTAAAAGATTAATTACAAACAATAAATAAAGATTTCGCATTTCGAGAAAAAGTGGCACATCCGAGCGAGGGAAGCAAATGAAGCGCGACGCGGTGCGGCGCGCTCATTTCCTGAGATCGGAATTGCCACTTTGAGCTCGAATGTGCGGATGCATTATTAAGCATAATTCACAAAATTTAGGCCAATAAATTAGACAAAAATTAACTTATCTTTTCTCTAAGCTCGTACCTACCAAATTATCGTTCTTTTCGCTCATTTCCATTATTGCTATTTTGGTAAATACTTTTTGAAATAAAATCCAATTTACTAAACTAAAAAATTTTTGATTTGAAAGTAAACAGGATTAATTAAGGCAATTATAACATACGAAGATTGCGCATTCGAGCCGCAAAGTGGCACATTTCCCATCGAGGAAGCAAATGAAGCGCGAGGAAGGGCGCGCTTCATTTCGAGATCGGAATGTCCACTTTTAGTCGAATGTTTCACTCTTTGTAAACATGATTCACAAATAATTAATTTAAATTCCCTTTGACCGCTAATTCAACAAATAAGAATTTTATTAGCCTGCTAAAAATTTATAAAATCGCCAAAGAAACTTCAACGAAACGCATGGTGCAGATATGACAAATTGCCTCTTACAATTAAATGCAAAATTAAAATGACATCAAAGTTTTACAAAAAATTCTTTCAGTAAACATGCCTTTCATGAATTATTAAGTGAAGACACGGACGCGTATCCCGACTTAGCTCTAGTACGATTCGACGCAGTCCCTTTCTCGTGTTGCGCCCGAAAAGCAAACACTCCCTGCATCCATCAAAACTTGCTACAATTGGGTTTGGGCACCATAAATCTGTGCGGATGCGGAGTTCGATTGAGAGTAACAGTTCAAGCGATCCTCTGGGCCGAATTTGCAATATACAGCTTGTGCTTCTCGCTAGAAGTAAACCATTCGTACAACACCACCAACAATATCATTCCTAACGCTCACTTTTAGATTGCCGTATTGGTGCTGCTACGAGATAGCCTTTTGGAAGAAAACCAAAAGAATAGAAGTTCGTATAGGAGCTATCAGGATGAGACACCTCGCACCTGGGGAATTTTCTCGAACTACGATTCTTCGACCGCCATACTGAGTCCCAGTTCCCACTCAGAAAAGACATTAAAAAAGTGCTTTAAATGATCACGCTTAGCAGTAATAAAATCATCAACATGATACCACAAGAATTTTAATAAAAAAGTATATTTGATCTTTCGTAGCTCATCTTACAACTAAATATTTGTACAGTACGAAATTACCTTAGATGGCAAAATTTAAAACTAAAATGGAAAGAACTATGTAGTAGAGATTTGGTGTCTACACAAATTCCTGGATGAAAATATACAATGAACACATTCGAACGAAACGCATGGTTGTGCAGATATATGCTAATATAATACAAGACTTTTAACATTAAATATGGCAAGGGCTTAAATATTGACACTTTGTTTCAATTCCAAATACTGAAAAGGCACATGTAGAGTACAATGTTTATGTTCAACTATTAAATGTCCTCTTTTCGGAGACGCGCCCACAACTAACACGGTCTCTCCTTTCAACAGCACGGCCCCGTCTCCGGCCCCATCTTCGGGATACGACATCTTCATGACCCGCGTTTGCGGATATCCCAACTTGGTGTTTCCCGTAACCGTGTACGATCGGCTCGGCGGAACGGGAGGCGGCCTTTCCAAATCTAAACCGAAAAGGTTGCAGGTCTGCTGAATAATTTTATTATCACATTTTTCGTTAGGGTCCGGGGGCGGCGTCCCCGCAATCGGTTGCGGTCTCGGTCGGGCCGTCGCCCCGTTGTTGGTGGGCCGAGCGACGGTGCCCTGCGCTATGGCCGAAGTCTGCAGTTCTTTTTCCCTTCGCATATTCGCCCATTTGCACCTGAACCTATAGCCTCTCCAGGTCGCCTGGATGAGCGTCGCCGACTTTTGGCGAGTGTCGTTCCGGAGCTTCTCGAGATGTTGGCGTATGCTTTCGCCCAAAAATATGTGCCGCTTGCCGATGGCCCAGCTGGTCCCGATCACGACGTTCTGATGCTTGGTCATGAGATCGACGACGTGCTCCAATATCAAATTGCAGTCGTCCATGACTTTTTCTTCGGTCCTTTGCAGGCGCGCGAACGGCGCCAGCAACCGGTACCTCGTATTGAAAGCTTTGAAGCGCATTCGATGAGGAAAACCTCCGGCCATCAGATTTACTGTTTCCAATATTTGCAGGGAACGTATCTGCCGCATGACCGTTGCACGATCGAATCTATTGGAAGTCTCCTGAGAGTTACTGCGAATGCAACGCACGAAATGAGGTCTCGCGTGAACAAGAGTTCTCAATAAATTATCTAGTCGTGTATGAAAATCTTGCGTCAGCGTAGAAACTGGCTCGTCACCGTTCAATAAATCCGTATGAGATGTTGGCGATATTCTGAAGCTGACGCCGCGAGGCACATTTTCGATAGAATAAAGCGCTTTCAATTCGCTTCCAAAAAGATGAGTTGCGAAACCGAAATTACAGTTATGCTTGTAGAAAACCGCAACGAGGTCATCCGGAACAACGTCTTTATTTGTATCTAGGAAATCGCTGGCGTCGTAAATCACGCGTCCGGCAAAATGCTGGATGCCGAACAGCCTCGACTCCAACGACTTCGGATCGAAGAGGCGCGAATTGTGTTTGTGCTGAATCTTCATTTTGGACACGTACGATTCGGCCGTTCCTCGTATGGAACATTCGACGTCCAACATGCTCAGGAGGCCCGTTCGCAACGACGAGATCAGATCGATGCAAGGTACGTTGTCGACGTAGTCCACTTCGACCTCGCAATTGATGCCTTCGTCTCGACAGGATTCGATGCTGGACTTGAAAATGTGGGTGTTGTAGAAGTGCTGCATGGTCTCCGCGCAGAGATTGATGCACAAATGTTCTAGTTGGCTCGGCTTGGGATCCTCGAAACCGAACATGTCCAAAATGCCGATGAAGCCGTCCGTGGCATGTCTCACTGCGTTATTTAGGGCGGCCATGGATTTGCTCCCCGCGTTCGTGCCACCCCCTATGGTCGAGGCGTGCTGACTAGCAATCTCCGCTTGGTTATGAACCGATTCGTTCGAATCCGAACTGAGAGTGCCCAAGGTTGAACCCAATCGCTTCAAACTGTTAGCTCTTCGAACGATCGTAGCAACGGTGCGACAGTACAAAGCTTTGGCCAAACAGTCTCTCGTCATATTGGACATGTTGGCGTCGCAGACAGACTTGACCAGCTGTCCCCTTGCGTTATGCGTGCGAGTGGTAAGACCTCGAAAAAGTGCCGCACCGGAAACACCAAGCAATCCAGCCACGGCATTAAGTTCCGACTCGCCTTTGACATCGACCTCCAAGCTTTTCCCGTCGATGAACTGCACGTTGCCCAGAAGCAAAACGGCCGCCAGAACTCGAACGACGTCTAGGAACGGTATGCCCAAAACGCCCAAGCACGTCTTCCACGCCTGGAACCTAAAAATTTTATAAGTCCCAAACGAAATGTAATTAAAAATTATAGCACCTTGACGAATCCTCGGCCACATTTTGTCTCGTGTCGCCGTTCTGCAAATATTTCAGCGTGGACGGGGAGCAGCCTTCTAGATTTAATTTGGCACGTTCCTCGCTCGACAGACCTGCAAGGATTTGATAGAAGATGTGATAGTTTTTTTCTCCCGGAAGCGGTCTTATAACGCGCGTCTGGTCTAGAAAGTAACAATGAATTTTCGTTCGATAAAGAGCACCGTCTGTTACTTGAACTTCTATAAATTGTCCCTGCAATAAAATGCGATAAGTCGATACAATGCAATTCGTGTCGAAATGAACATACAATTCGGCTCGATTCCGAATTGGTTGCGGTCTTGGCGGAGCCCAGCGAACGCAGGACGGTAAAAGCAGCGGCCAAGTGTTTGAATGCGTCCGTTTCAGGTCCGCCGCCGGCCACCGCAAAAAGTTGTCGCAATAACAACATAGAAGCATGACTCTTGCCCGAACCGCTTGTCCCTGAAAGAAACGCGTCAAATGTTGACTTTCAGGATGTACTGACTTAATGAGACTATTAAGTAGGTAATAATCTTATTTACCAGAAAGTATTATCGCCTGAGGGTAACCCGTTTCGGATTGTTGTCGAACTGCTTCCTGGACCACCCTATTGAGCTGCGAACTTAGGGGCAGACTTCTTGTACTGTTTAAGGTTAACGGATTACCCACGTCTCGGTAAGGGTTCACGCATAGCAAAATTGGTCCTACGTTAGTCTGCAAATTAAAAAAAACATAATTGGTGCGTGCACTTTTGTACGCGCGTTAGAAGTTATACTTCTTTGGGTTGTGAAAATTAATACAATAGTCCAAGCGGCGACCCTTATAAAAGTGGCCAAGTACAAAAATTGACTTTATGACTTTTTGGCTATTAGACAAATAATGAACCAACGGTCTGGCGAACTGTAACTTGTGCAATTGATTTTGTTTAAATAATTTTTTGTAAAATTGATGTAGAAGACATAAGTACAATTTTTTTTACTATTTGAAGGAGTTTCAATCAGTAGCATATAAAAATTTATGTCTGGCACCCCTATTCTGGATACAACTTTTTTCCAGACCACCCTTAAAATATTTATTGCAATGATAAATTTTCTATATAAAGTATAAGAATAAATTAAAGGTCAAAATTTTTGTTTTTTATCCTTTTTTTTAAATAGAATTGGTCTGGCACATTAATACTTGACCAAAATTCTGCCAGACCACGATTAAAAAAGTCCTTCGTTGCAACTTATTAAGCGCAATTTTTTTTTGTTTTAATTAATTTTCGAATTTTTTTAATGATTTTTTGATCATTTCTTATTGTATGACAGAGTAATAAAAAAAATATTGTTTTATCCCTACTCTGATGGAAAACGAAACGGTTTTATAGTTTTTTTGAAAAGCTGTAACTTTGTATTTGTGGAAAATGCTTGTGTGGAGATTTACAAAAAAATCCATCTTAATTAAGTCAAAACAAGCAAAAAACATGAGTCCTTTAATAAAACTAGTTGAAAATACCACAAAATGAATAAAACATATTAAATTCTAAATTAAAATTAGTTAAATGGATTTGTTACTTAATCTATCAAAATATTGTCACTGATGATAATAGTGACAATATGACATTTTTGACAGAATAACAATTGAATGTTAATTAAGTTAAAAACCAAAAAAAAAATACGTGCTCTACTAGTAGCAACAAAGGACTTTCTTAGTCGTTTAATTTATTCTTATACCTTATATAAAAAATTTATCATTGCAATAAATATTTTGAGGGTGGTCTGGCAAACAGTTGTGTCAAGAATTGTACCCTGAAGGCGCCAAAAGACGTATATTTTCAATAACTTTTTTGTAAGGATCTTCCTATGGAAAGTATGGATGTGGTCCAAGAGAAGGATTGATTTTCTCTATTTAATAAACATATTTTATCAAGCTTTGCTTTACAAAAGTATTCTCTTGCAGTTGGGCCTTTTATAAAACGACCACAAAAAAAAATGTGTAATTACTTCATGATTTTTTTTTGGGTATGTTAAATATTAATATAAGGATATCAGTATGTAGAGGGAATATTATTACTTCTTGAGAACTGCTGAGCAAATTTTGTTTCGGCGATAAACGTGAATTGTAAAGCGATTACGCAAGTGGTTGTAAAAATAATACGGTAAGGACGAAGAAGAGAAGATGGAGATGAAGAAGAAGAAGAAGAAGGTGTAGAGTAGAAGAGTCTGTTGTACTGGTACATGTGTTATAATTAACAGACTGTTAAAGGAATGGTATGTAAATGCACGTAGCAGTCGTGGTTTTGTTGGCAAGTTCACGGCCAGGCGTGAACAGGGCCGGCCTCAGGCAGCGCGACAGGTGCTGCCCAAGGTCAGCTCTGTTCAATGACCAAGACTCACATAGAAATTGGAAGCGGCGAACCGGGCTTGAAGGCACTTCATGACTGCATCTTCGGTAAGGGGGCCTTGGAGATGAATGAGGTCTTCGAGATCGGCACCGGCAGTGGGCAACTGGGAGCGCGGCTCTGGTATCGGGACCACCGGCGGGGCAAGAACGGGAGCGGCGCGCGGCGGAATGGCAGGCTGCGCTGCTGGAATTCCTGTTGGAGCTGCAGCGGCCCCTTTCAAAGCTGCCGTCGGTGCCCCCTGCACGTGTAAGCGATTTCGCAACGTCACCAGCTCCGAACTCAGACTTCGCAACCGTTGCTGTAGATGCACCGCTTCGTTCGACGAGGAAGCATCTGGAAAAAGAGATTAAAATGAGCAAATGATTTACATGAATTTCGAAAAAGTGGAAAATCAAAAGTCAGGAATGTAAAATGAGGATGCAAATCTCTTGTTTGTTTGGAATTTTTAAATTTTTAAATTAGTTCTCTTTCAGATGGTAAGTTATACGAATTTAAGTGGAAGCTGTTATTCAGATTGTGGTACCTTGTAGGCATTCTTATAAAGGTACAAATTATAATCAGAATATTTATTTATGTATTCGGATTCCTCCTGCCGCCCAAAATGCCCATAAATAAGACTTTCAATGTACTTTATGTATAGTACATTCATTTTGAGAATACTATGACGACACAACTAAGAATGACGCAATTCTCTCAGATATCTGTTTAAAATATTTGAGTTTTGTTCGTATTGCTCTCAAATCACCCTTATATTATTTAAAATTAGAAAAAAAAGGTAGAGAAGGGTGCTGTACCTTGGGACAGATTTTATAAAAGTACATCTAGTGATGGTACCATTTTTTAAGACTTGGTTAAAATATTCGCCCTTTTAT
The DNA here is from genome assembly GCA_036325965.1 of Sinopyrophorus schimmeli. Taxonomy (NCBI): domain Eukaryota; kingdom Metazoa; phylum Arthropoda; class Insecta; order Coleoptera; family Elateridae; genus Sinopyrophorus; species Sinopyrophorus schimmeli. The sequence continues at coordinate 606,894 of JARFIZ010000408.1, forward strand.
GAATGAGCTGGAAATGTCCTATATGTGTGCAATCAAAATCAAAATTTCGGTAGAGCATCTCAAACCATTCAAAAATTTAACGATTTTTTTACGTGATTCTTGAATGAAAAAAAATTAATTAGACACCTCTAACTATGAACATTAACTATTCATATTTGGGTGAGATATAGTATTGTTTGACATGCTCTGCAAAAATTGAGATAATCGTTTAAAAAAAAAAAGAATTCTTTCAGGTACTTACATATTTGCATAGTATTCAAATATGTTGTAAATTCTTAGAAATTCCAGGTAACCCAATAAAGACATTAAATCAAATAATGCCATTGCCTTTTGGAACAAGGTACCATAAACAGAGGGTAAACTGGCCGCGGCGCGCAATTGACCAACACCCTTATGAGAAGTGACCCAAGAACCGGTCTGGTCTAAGGTAAAACACATCGCCCTAACTTTAAATTAAGGGTAGCGGGTAGATCACTCCTCTGTGATCCCGATAGGGTGTTGATCTACTTCAGGGAAGCGATCCTGCCCACGCGAATCGCCTTGACTCTTCTTCACTTCCTAATACCAGAAGAGAGTCCTGTCCCAACCTTAACCTACTTCTTTTCCTCCATACCCTATTATCAAACTACCTACCTGCAAATGGTAGATGAAGCACGCATACCCCCTAAGAAGATTGAAAGTCTTAGAAAATAAAACGATAGAATTTTAAATGTACTGTGTAAATTACAGGGACGTAAAATACATTAACTTATTACATAATTCAAAGATAAATCGACAACAATTATTAAAATTTGACCATATTGTTCGATTTATTTTTTTACTATCGAAAATAAAGGACCTAAGTTTGAAAAAAAGTAAATCTATCGCTCCGAAGGCAAATTTCCTATAGTTTATTTAAAACTACGTCATGGTATTGTATTTGTTCATACTTAATTTATTGAATAAACTTAATTACCTCCAAAATATGTTCTAGTCGAAGTCGAATCGGTTTTGTTCAGTTTTTGGTAAACAAATAATGCGTTAAAGATTCAAAATTGGTGCGAAAAAATGTATTTTTTGTTCTTTTGTGTTACATTGGGACAAAACGCCTTTAACTTTTTTTTTGGGTACGTTAATTCTTTTAAAATAATTATTTAACAAGCATCAGAACGACCGTTTTACTAATTTTCGAAAATCTCGTATTGACCGTCTTCAATATAAATTAAAGGTTAAACATAGTGTCGAATTACCAAAAATTCGAATAAAGCGGTCGTAATAACAAAATTTTCTTATCGCAAAGTGCATATGTTGTTCCCCACACACCTCAGTTCTGAAACAGATATTGAAGTGTTAAGAACGCGCCGTAAAATTGTATATTTAATTAATGTTACTGTTTGTACCTAACGAAGTGTTACGTATCAAAGTGTTCCTAACTCTTAGGACCACCCCATATATGTAAGTCAAAATTGTAATTTTTTTAACACTGCATTTTTTCGATTTTTCTTAGGTACAAAAGGTATCTTAAAAAATTTTTACCACTGTGCTCGGAAAAAAATCATCGTTTTTTTGGGGCATAACGATTTTGCAAAATAATAATTATAAAGCCCAAAATGAATTTCTTTGTTCTAATTTTTAATAGGTCATAGGAAATGACTAAACGCCTCGAACTGTTTTCGAGTGGGCTTTATCGCGCTTTCTACCTGGCCGTTCCGATATCACACATTTGGCCTTTTTAACGTCGAAGTATTTATTTATTTGTAATGCCAAGTTAATTATACATTGCAACGCATAAAACGAGCGTTTTTTAGGTTTATGGAATGTTTATTTTTTAATGCTTACAAGTGTAAAAATTCAATGCATTAAAATTATTTCGTCCTTTGATATCTATTCAGGAATTTCGGTTTAAATTAAATTTAAATCATAGTTAACACATTCTAATTATATTAAAAAGAATTGTTATTAATTTTATTGTGTTTATTATATAGAACGGAACTTCTACAATATTTGCCAGGAAATCGACTTCAAATGACCATCGCAAATTCCAAAAGATTATCATTTTAAGGTGAGTTTCCTATTAAAACTATTTTTTATATTTGGCTTTGCTTTTTGAAGTTATATTTCTTTTAGTGCACTGACATAAATTATTATTTTTTCTTTAAACTAACTGTTAAGAAGCACTAAATCGGAGAATTGAGCTTTCTGGTGTAAATACGGTTTTGTAATTTTTTATACAAAATGGTTAGAATGTAAATGAACTTTTCTCAATAATGCTTAAAACGGAGTGTGCACATTCGAGCTCAAAGTGGCACATTCCGATCTCGGGAAAATAAAGCGCGCCGCTCCGCGTCGCGCTTCATTTGCCTCCCTCGCTCGGAAATGTGCCACTTTTCGCTCGAATGCGCACATCCTCGTATTTGTTGAATTTGTTTATATTAATCATCTTTCTTTTAAATCAAAAACATAAATTAGGTTTGCCATTCGGAACGTTTGGAACGTTTATTTTTCTAAAATAATTGTTTAAAAGCCCCAAATCAAAGATTTGGTGTTTCTGGTATAAATACAGCTTTAGAAATTTTTTTTAGTTGAAGTTGAAGCGGTTTTGTTCATTTTTGAGTAAACAGATGATCCGCCAAAGATTCAAAAGTTGTGCGAAAAATGCAGAAATGTTATATTGGGACAAAACGCCCTTAAATTGTTTTTTGGTGTACTATAATTATTTTGAAATAAATATTTATAAAGTATCAGAACGACCGTTTACTAATTTTCGAAAATCTAGTATTAACAGTCTTGAATATAAATTAAGGCTTAAACATAGTGACGAATTACCAAAAATTTGAATAAGGCGGTCGTAATAACAAAATTTTCTTATCGCAAACGGCATATGTCGTTCCCCACACACCTCAGTTGTGAAACAGATATTGAAGTGTTAAGAACGCTCCGTAAAATTTTAATTTTTATTATTGTTACTGTTTATACCTAACGAAGTGTTACGTACCAAAGTGTTCCCAACCCTTGGGACCACCCCATATATGTAAGTCAAAATTGTACTTTTTTTAGCACTGCTGTTTTTGATTTTTCTTAGGTACAAACGACAGTATCTTAAAAAAATTTATACCACCGTAATCGGAAAAAAATCAGCGTTTTTTTGGGGCATAACGATTTTGCAAAATATTAATTATAAAGCCCAAAATAAATTTCCTTTGTTCTCATTTTTAATAGGTCACAGGAAATGACTAAACGCCTCGAACTGTTTTCGAGTCGGCTTTATCGCGCTTTTTACCTGGCCGTTCCGATATCATACATTTGGCCGTTTTAATACAGAAGTATTTATTTATTAGCAATAGCACGCGAACCTCTACAATTGCGACATATAAAACGATCGTTTTGTAGGTTTTCGGAATGTTTACGTTTTAATGCTCACAAGTCTAAAAATTCAACGTGGAAAAAAGATTTCGGCTTTTGAAATCTATCCAGGAATATTTTTATTTTTTCTGAATTTTTGATTAATTACATTTTGGTAAAAGTTCATCTTAAAATCAAACAAATATCTTCTAGGGATCTTTTCTTATTTATGTGCCTTGTTTATACAACAAGAATTATTTTATTAATATTTGTAGAATTTAAAGAAGTTAATAAAGGCATTGAATTATAGTGTGTTAGTTAAGTTTGGGGATAAAAAATTTTGTTTTACCCCGATTTGTTGTTTTTAAATATTGTGTTAACATTAGCTCGATATTTTGTTGAATATTTGTAAGACCAATTAACATCTAAAACACAATCTTTTTGTGCTTTAGTAATCATCGATTTTAAACCATACCGTTCTAAGGGTTCCAAACAGAATTCAATCAATTTTGGTTGGAATTCTAGCTGCGCCTTTAATTAATAAATATGAATTAATTATTATTTATTAATTGTGGTCGCAGCGACCCAATTACAATCATAACTAATTTTTTTGACATATTTCAGGGTGGAATGAAGAAACCTTAACTTCCGCGGTTCCGTTTGATTGCGTAGTACTTTAAACGAGTGTGCCCTCCCAGTAAAAGTAGTGGTCCCTTAAATCAAATTCGCGCGTTTCCATTTAATAAGTGTCCTCCGGAGTTTGGACGAAGAGTCGCTGGGGCTACCAGGAGGCAGATCGTAGAGCACCGTACCAGAGGCAGCTCGTACCCCGTGGTGTCAAAACATCTATAAATGGATAAGGGTAGGTCCGTCCAGCGTTTGGGACGTTGGAAAAGGAGGAAGGCGCTCTTCGGTGAGTACCATTTAAATTTTTCCATTGCAGGCGGTGAAACTGGATGGTGGAGATTTATTTTATTTTTTTTTCAATTTTTAACTTAGAAAATAATGGGCAGCGCCTGGGTTTTCGCTGGGGTGGGTCGTTTTAAATGCGGTTATAACAGGTACAAAAAAAAACTTCTTAAAAATACAAACACGTAACCCTTATGACTGGGTGTTAAAGTTTTTCTTAATTTTTTCAATTCAAGTTCATAAATAATCGGTCATAATGTATTTTTAATTTTTTTTGCGTTTTTATAAAGTAGGGTTAAGTCTCCACCTAAAGGATTTGTTCAGTGATTAAATAGCCAATTTTTTATTTGATTTTGCAATTAAAGTCAATGCTAACTTAGTTTTAACAATTTCAATCTTCAGCTTATTGTTTAATTTTACAAGATTTATGTCAAATTCATAATTATTAATCAAATCTTAAAACAAAAACGTAAAAATTATTTGGTAATTATTTATTTCATAACTGTTTGTTAATTTGTTATTTGTTCAAAATTCAAATCAGTTTTCAATAATATTAATAATTAAATTGTATTTCCAAAACTGTCGGGCATATCTTACAAAAATATTTTTTACTTCGATTAATCATTTTGTTAAATTTAAATTGCCTAATAGATATTTTGTTAAAAATTAAAATTAAAATAATAACATTTAGTCAAAGATTTCTAAATATTATAATGCTATATCTGATTGGAAATTTTAATTATCAAATGTGATGATATTATTAACAATTAGAGGTAACCTCTTAAATTATTTTCCAAAACTTTTATTAATAATTTATCAGAATTATATTTTTTGATTATTGTTTTTAGTTTAGTTTGTTTATGTTTATTTTTTAAATAAGGTTTTTTTTTCAAAAACGAATAAAGCAAGTGTCTGATTTGAATTTTGCACAACATTTCAAGAAAATTAAGTTTTCGTAACACTTTGATTTGTATTTGTAGTAAATTAATCGAAATATTATTCATTTTATTGTTATAACAAAATCAAAGCTTTAAATCAAAATTACCTCCAATTCTAATCACTTTCAAAATTTATTAACCATTTGTTTGGTTAATAAATAATGGCTTTTGCATTAAATTAAGCAGAGGACGAAATAAAAATTCGGAGAGTACGCCTTTCAGAGTTGGATGTCCGTTCTTTGCTTAAAAACCAGTTCACCCCTGCAATTTTTTCTTGTTTTTTTAATATTTGTGTATGGGTGTTTTGGTAAGGGCGAATTTTTATTCGAAAACGTTGCTTTTGAATTAATTTTTGATCTGCCGAAGACTTCTACGTTGCTTCAATAAGCTGCAAAAATCTTTTTGCAATCGGAATTTGTTCAAACTTTTGGGCTTTCGGTGCATTTTGTGCTATCTTTCGTAAGTTCCTTGCGCCCCCTCGCTAAGTTTTTTGTTTTGTAACACCAAAGCCCAAACAGAGCGAACATTTCCGATTATTGATTCAACATTTGTGCAATTTGCTGAAAGACCAATCTTTGTAAATTAAATAAATATTCTAAGATTTAATATTTTGCTTTTTAATAAAGTAGAATTGGTCCGAATGCGGTTGTGCAAAAAAATTGTTTTATATTTGTGTATTTTTTGTATATTTGTGTGCCGCCCCATGCCACGCTAGTTGGGCATGGGGCACCCTTTAGAGACCGCGTTCGTTAAATGCTTCCACTTTTAAAAAGATTTTGCAAACTGCGGGCGCAAGCTTTAAGTTTTTTAATCGTTAAAATTCAATCTTTTTAAAAGTGGCGGAAGAGGGGGCATTAGATTTTTCACCCATTTTCAGGCGCGAAAGCTTTTAAGGTCAGAGTACAGGCGTGAGACTTTTGTCTTCTTGGTTAGGTTTTTAGGATTTGGCTTCCATTCGGAAGCTATCGAGTTTCTTTCCGCTTTGTTCTTTAAAAAGTAGCATTTAACTCTTTGGCCCTCCAAAGTATAGGTTTTGGCCCAACAAAATGGGCCTCTCAGTTTTTTAAAACCATAAAATTTATTACGACTATAATCGTAATAAATAATAATAATCAAATGGTGGGAGAGTTGCGTATTTCAAAAGAAATTGCTTTGCAGCCTTTTGGGCTCGGCAAATTTACGGTTGCGGGTTAGTGTTTGTGAATTTTCGTTTTCGAAATTGCGCTTACGGGTGTTTTTATTAAATGATGTGTTTCCTTTACAGATTTTTTTATTATTTTTATTGAAATACTTAATCAAATAACTTTTGCTTTCCAGGGCGCTAATTTTTTTTTAGGGCGCTAATTTTTGATTCTTTTTGCCCCTTAAATTTCCTAAAAACTTATGCGTTTGTCTCTATACAATTGGAGATTGGGGCTTTTATGAGAAAGCCATAGGGTGCGTTTTGACTCTCCCACATTTGAAGCGTTTGCGTCTTTCAACTCCAAAAGTCTGCAGCTTTGGCCGGCTAAGCTCGACTTTGTGAGTGTTAATTGCGCCAAAAAAAAGGGGTGGGTTTGCGTTCGACAGTACGTAATTGACTCATCTAAAAAGATGACGTAAATCGGTTGCGAAAAAATCGTACATCGTTTGAAACTTTTTTTTTACAAATTATTATAATTTGTTAGCTTACTGAATGACTGGCGCAGGTGAAGAAGTGGAGGAACCTGCATTTTTATTTTTAGTTTTATTTTATATCGTTGATTAATTAAAAAAATGAGAACATGCACACATCCATGTAACTTAATAATTATACAAATAATAACTACATAATTCAAAGGCACAAAACACGATTGTTTCGTAACTTAATTTATAATGACCTTTTAAACGTTTAAAGAACAATTTAATAAATATAAATTTGATATTTCATATACATAAAACTTTTGAAGGTATATCCGCAATATTAAAAAAAGAACGATAATTTAGCATCTTCGTAGTATTTGTTTCAGCATATTCGTTCTAATTTGAACTAAACTGTTTTGTAAAAATACAGTAGGCTCCTATAATTGGGACCTACTGTATTTCTACAGGTTCACGGATAATTGAAAATTCCAAATAAACAAATCACAATTTTTTATTGACAAAATGAGCTAGGTACGAAAGTTAATTAAGAAAACTGCGTAAAAGATCTTTTTTTATTAAAAAACAAACGTTTTACGTTAATTTACAATATGTATACACAAATACATAAATATATATTTTTAATAAATAGTATCAAAATAAAAAACATCTTATAAAAAAAATTGATCACACGGGGCCTCGGTTAATTGGAACCTCGGGTAACGAGAGTCCTACTGTACTAACTTTTAAATTATTTAATTTAATTGGAAAAGTAGTGTTTTTAATTTTGTTTCATATCTACCACTATTGTATTTGTTATTTGTTTTTTAATGCTTTTCATTGAAATTAAATACGTGTCTTCGAAAGGTTCAGATTTAAAATGTGGCAATTTTCGGTTGAATTATACTTTTCGTTTCAGTCTACCTACAATTTACAATATTCAATAAAATATAATAAATATCCAATTTTATTTAAAACATCTGGAAAATGCTACATGCAAAATACGTATCTTCAAATCATTTTCTTTCCATATTTAACTTATTTTTTATTTGCTCGAAAAAATTTTAATTAAAATATTAAAAACAGCTTAATACCATACAAAAATACATATTTAGTTTTCATGTTGGTGTAATAAAGCAATACAAAAAAAATTATTCGTTAACCGAAAGGCTCAAAATCACCTTCTATAATTAATCACATTCTAACGAAAATATAAATACCAAGGCAAAAAAAATACGAATGGCATCCATAAAATGTATCGCAGAAGTTTCTAACAAAAACTGAAATTCTCGACACATGAAAATTAGTTTAAGATATTATAAGTGTGGGTCAGGCATATGCCGCAGGGGCTTTCTGTCTACTCTATTATTACATTCCTCTTAAATATATTCGTATCCCATTCAGGTATTAAAAGTACAAAAATTTACACGAGCATTTAAAATTCTTCACAAATTAGTTTTAAAGAGAGATAAAATTCAAATGCATTTTTCTCGAAATTTTTTAGATCTAGGACATATTGCATACCAACTTTTATTGTTTTGATTGGTGTCAAGTGTAACCCGATTAAATCTCAGTACCTATTCGTCTGACACCCTGTATAAAGTTAAAAAAATGTGTTAAATTAACTCTAACTTTTACGGTACGTTTTAACTCTATTCGACAAAGTTTTTATATCATTTGTATTACGAGATTAAATTAATTTTTTTCTTACACAAATATTTGATATCTTATTTGAAACGTTATTTCTTAAAACTTATTAATATAAAATTTTATCAATTGAATTATTTATTTATTTTAAGAAACTTGTACTCGGACGGATTCGAATGACCGCATAATAAACCTCCATTAAACGGTTTAAATATGCGAAAAAACCTACCATTACCTTAATGCATTACTTTCAAAAATCATCTTTCTGCAGATAAAATTGTCAGAACGACCAATAACAATCACTTCCCCAAACGTTATGTTATACAAAAAAAATTAGCAAAATATTTAATTAGATTTTTTAAATTAATCGATCGTACTTAATTTTTTACAATAATTAATAACTCGTACTTATCTCCATTGATTTAATCTCACTTTTACTTTGGGTTAAATTAAAAGTTTAGTTTCGAACATAAATATGTCTAATTTAATTTTCCGAGCTACTTAAAACCAATTAAATTTAAAACACACCAAAAAAAAAAATCGTTCGCAAGCCATAAATTTTATTATTAACTTTACTACCTGTAAAATATTTGTGTTAAAAGGCAATTACATCCCCCACGATGTATCTATTATAATTTAAATCCATATGTATGAATTTTTTGTCGCATAAATTATCGAGAAAAACATAATGCTTGAATATCCGGATAATCGAACCCGTTACAAACAAAATTTAAATATAAACACAAACAAGTTTCTTTAGTTTACATACGTTTAGCTTTGGAATCGATAGCAGTTATATATGGTTTAGTATCTAATTTAATCTCTTTAGAACTTGTATTTACAAGGAGGTTGATTGATTGGATGGTGACTAGTTTCAATATAAGAACGTGGGATTATTTACAATTAAAAATTGTCAGCGAGTAACAAATACCTTGTGACACCGTTATCTACCAACAACTTGCATGTTTGTACGCAATAAAAATAATTAAGTTTAGTGACTTTTGTGTAGTAATTCACGTTTGTTGAACTTTAAACGAGTCAACATCTGCGAGAGTACAAAATTAGGCAGCAATGGTTTTCTTGCGACGTCCTTTGATGTCGTACCATTGTCGACGAAATTGGATTTCGATATTAATCTACTCGCTTTTACAATCGGATTTAAATTTTGCTTTTGCGTCTTTGTCAACCGGTTATGCACTCCGAATACGAACTGTTTATTTACTTTATTTACATTAAGCCTTATTTGATTTTTGAGGAAATGGGTGTGGGTTTCCCAACAGTTATTACGTGGTGGACGCTCTTAAATTTAGGACAAGGGTGAAAATGATGCAGGCTTGAAAATACTTTTAATCTACCATGGCGAATTGCTGGAACCGTTCAAAGTAGGTTTTACTCGGTTTTGTGCGGTTTTACTTGGTTTTACTTGGTTCAGTCGGTTTTAATTGAAGTTTAAATTTGAATTGGGTTTATTTTTAGATTATTAACCTATTTTTAGATTAAACTCACAATAGAGGTTTAAATGTGCGAAAATTAAATCTGAAATTGAACGATTATTATAGGTTTAGAAAAGTAAAAAATAAAACCCAAGTAAAATTCAAACTAATCTTAGTTTTTAAATGTGATTTAATAGTATAAAATCGGTTTATTTTGAGTATTAATTGTACTTAGATTAAAAATTATTTTTTTAGCAATGTGAATTGCCATTATAATTGTAGTCACAATCATTGCAAAATTTAAACGTAATAATCGCTTATTTGAAATATTTAGTTTTTTTCTGTTGCAGTAAATAGAATAAAAAAAAGTAGGGGAGACCGGGGATAGTTTTTACAGTATAGTATATCGTCGGCGATACTGCAATACCGCGTAACTAAAAATTGCAATACCGCGTAAGTACATTTGTAAATACCGCGTAACTGCTAAAAATACAATTTTACAGGAAAAAGAAAAAACATAATATTAAAAAAACTATTGAACTAATCTCTTTCAAATTAAATATATAAGCTCAGATTATGATTATTTATCGTACAGAAAGCTCAATCTATCAATAAAATGAAATTAACAATATAAAATATTTCGAATAAATGTTAATAATACTTACGTGCTATCCAAATATCTAAGTAAATAAATATGAATATAAAAACAGATTCAAATAGCATTAAAATGAAATCTCAGGCTATAGTAATAAAATATTTTAGATAAAATACTAATTTGTTTAAAAATATATCTTTATTTATAAAAAATTAATTTTATTTTGGTTTATATTATAGTTAAGTATTTAATTATCACAAATATATAAAATTAATATTAGAACAATACAATTTTAATAATGAACAACACTTATGTTACTTTTAATATACTTTGAATTTTCTATTAAATACTTAGTTGAACTTGAGCTGATCATAAAAGTTATTACAGTCAGCAGGTATTATCACAAACACTCTTTTTTCTTCACATGTCATTGTACAAAATGTATCAAATATATGTTGTCTTATTTTATTAGTAAACATTGAGCACTTAAATGTTTTACATTTTTGACAAAATTTGGAATCGCACGTTGTACCGTACCCAATTTTCTCTCTCCTTTTAGTGAATCTTGAACATATCTTTCTTCTGTTGTTCTATAACCAATATATTTTTGTCTCAACATTTTTTGCTTTTTATTAGTTTTACGTTTCCAAATACTCATATATAGTCTGGGACTAAATTAGCTTGATTAGTTGGAGATTGCACGTCACCAGAAACATCTGAAGTTTTTACTTTTATAATAATTGTAATTATATTATTATTTATTTCATGCTCCATTTTGTAATATAATCTCATACAAACATTTTAATTATAATGACAGAATGTTGACAGTAGTTTAAAACAATATAAAATCAAGCTTGAATTCATAGGTTACTGAGTTAAATAAGTAACGCAAGTTATGCAGTATTGAAAAAATTCGTTTTTTATGTTAAGAATTTTTTTTAAAAATTAATAAATATACCAAAAAATGCAGAAAAAAAACTACATAATTTAGGTACAAAAACCCGATTTTGCTATTTTTGTAGTTACGCGGTATTGCAATTTTTAGTTACGCGGTATTGCAGTATCGCCGACGATATATGAAGAAAAAAACTATTGATGAGCCAAATGTAATGGCAGGTGTGGTAATAAGCATTTATTTTTTTTTAGATTAATTTTTCCATGAGTAACTCTATAGTTTTTAAACACTGTAACTTTTTAGCCATGTAACAACTCTCCCCAGTCTTCCCTACTTAAGTATACTTAATTAATTTAATATATTATTGTATAAATATATTATTAAAAATATTTAATAACGTAAAATGGAAAAATAAAATTAATTAATTGAAGTAGTGTCGAAATTTTTCGCGAACACAGCGCTGTAATTGCAATACGAATAAAGCTTTTGAATAATTTTCTGTTTATATTTGAGTATAAAATGAATAATTTTAATGAAAATTTTTTTTCTATTCACAATATGATATCGATTATTAGAAAGAATTATACTTTAATAATTATGGTTTATTTTCCATTTAATTGCCATTTATTTGAAAATTAATTTAAATTGCGTTTACAATGGGTTTATTTAAGGCACCTATATATTTGTTTCATATTGTTTTTTTTCCACTTTAATACTGGATTATTTTAGGTTGGATTTAACTCAAGTTTAAAATTAGTTTTTTTTCGCACTTTTTCCCCATTTCAGAATCGAATATACTTTCGTCCCTTCTTTTGCACGTATGCGAAAACTGCGTACATTAGCTTTTGTCCCTTCTACTTTTCCTAAATTAATTTATCTAAATAATTATTTTTCTAAATAATTTTAAGTAAAAGTTACAAGACCATTAAAGAGTTAATTTCAATTTTTAATATATTGGATTAAATTTAATAAAAAGAAAAAAACATACAAATCCGATGAATGCGAGGATGGGCGCATTCGAGCGAAAAGTGGCACATTTCCGAGCGAGGGAAGCAAATGAAGCGCGACGCGGAGCGGCGCGCTTCATTTTCCCGAGATCGGAATGTGCCACTTTGAGCTCGAATGTGCACACTCGGTTTTAAGCACCATTCACAATAATTTAGGCCAATAGATTAGAAAAAGATCAGTTAAATCATTTTAATCGTTCTTTTTCACTCGCATTGACAAGAATATCGTATCTTCTCGCTCCCTTCCACTCATTGCTATGGTAAATACGTATTTCGAATATAAAATCGACATTTACTAAATTAAATTAAAATTTCTGATTTGAAGAAGCGCACGGTAAATTATACTAATATAATAAACACGAAGATGTGCGCATTCGAGCGAAAAGTGGCACATTTCCGAGCGAGGAGAAATGAAGCGCGACGCGGAGCGGCGCGCTTCATTTTCCCGAGATGGGAATGTGCCACTTTGAGCTCGAATGTGCACACTCGGTTTAAAGCACGATTCACAATAATTTAGGCCAATAGATTAGAAAAAGATCAGTTAAATCATTTTAATCGTTCTTTCTCACTCGCATTGACAAGAATATCGTATCTTCTCGCTCCCTTCCACTCATTTCTATGGTAAATACGTATTTCGAATATAAAATCGACTATTTACTAAATTAAATTAAAATTTCTGATTTGAAGAAGCGCACGGTAAATTATACTAATATAATAAACACGAAGATGTGCGCATTCGAGCGAAAAGTGGCACATTTCCGAGCGAGGAGGCAAATGAAGCGCGACGCGGAGCGGCGCGCTTCATTTTCCTGAGATCGGAATGTGCCACTTTGAGCTCGAATGTGCACACTCGGTTTTAAGCACCATTCACAATAATTTAGGCCAATAGATTAGAAAAGATCAGTTAAATCATTTTAATCGTTCTTTCTCACTCGCATTGACAAGAATATCGTATCTTCTCGCTCCCTTCCCCTCATTGCTATGGTAAATACGTATTTCGAATATAAAATCGACATTTACTAAATTAAATTAAAATTTCTGATTTGAAGAAGCGCACGGTAAATTATACTAATATAATAAACACGAAGATGTGCGCATTCGAGCGAAAAGTGGCACATTTCCGAGCGAGGGAGGCAAATGAAGCGCGACGCGGAGCGGCGCGCTTCATTTTCCCGAGATCGGAATGTGCCACTTTGAGCTCGAATGTGCACACTCGGTTTTAAGCACCATTCACAATAATTTAGGCCAATAGATTAGAAAAAGATCAGTTAAATCATTTTAATCGTTCTTTCTCACTCGCATTGACAAGAATATCGTATCTTCTCGCTCCCTTTCACTCATTGCTATGGTAAATACGTATTTCGAATATAAAATCGACATTTACTAAATTAAATTAAAATTTCTGATTTGAAGAAGCGCACGGTAAATTATACTAATATAATAAACACGAAGATGTGCGCATTCGAGCGAAAAGTGGCACATTTCCGAGCGAGGAGGAAATGAAGCGCGACGCGGAGCGGCGCGCTTCATTTTCCGAGATCGGAATGTGCCACTTTGAGCTCGAATGTGCACACTCGGTTTTAAGCACCATTCACAATAATTTAGGCCAATAGATTAGAAAAGATCAGTTAAATCATTTTAATCGTTCTTTCTCACTCGCATTGACAAGAATATCGTATCTTCTCGCTCCCTTTCACTCATTGCTATGGTAAATACGTATTTCGAATATAAAATCGACATTTACTAAATTAAATTAAAATTTCTGATTTGAAGAAGCGCACGGTAAATTATACTAATATAATAAACACGAAGATGTGCGCATTCGAGCGAAAAGTGGCACATTTCCGAGCGGGAGGCAAATGAAGCGCGACGCGGAGCGGCGCGCTTCATTTTCCGAGATCGGAATGTGCCACTTTGAGCTCGAATGTGCACACTCGGTTTTAAGCACCATTCACAATAATTTAGGCCAATAGATTAGAAAAAGATCAGTTAAATCATTTTAATCGTTCTTTCTCACTCGCATTGACAAGAATATCGTATCTTCTCGCTCCCTTTCACTCATTGCTATGGTAAATACGTATTTCGAATATAAAATCGACATTTACTAAATTAAATTAAAATTTCTGATTTGAAGAAGCGCACGGTAAATTATACTAATATAATAAACACGAAGATGTGCGCATTCGAGCGAAAAGTGGCACATTTCCGAGCGAGGGAGGCAAATGAAGCGCGACGCGGAGCGGCGCGCTTCATTTTCCCGAGATCGGAATGTGCCACTTTGAGCTCGAATGTGCACACTCGGTTTTAAGCACCATTCACAATAATTTAGGCCAATAGATTAGAAAAAGATCAGTTAAATCATTTTAATCGTTCTTTCTCACTCGCATTGACAAGAATATCGTATCTTCTCGCTCCCTTCCACTCATTGCTATGGTAAATACGTATTTCGAATATAAAATCGACATTTACTAAATTAAATTAAAATTTCTGATTTGAAGAAGCGCACGGTAAATTATACTAATATAATAAACACGAAGATGTGCGCATTCGAGCGAAAAGTGGCACATTTCCGAGCGAGGGAGGCAAATGAAGCGCGACGCGGAGCGGCGCGCTTCATTTTCCCGAGATCGGAATGTGCCACTTTGAGCTCGAATGTGGACACTCGGTTTTTAAGTACCATTCACATCATAATTTACAATAGTTAGAAAAGACAGTTAAACATTTTAATCGTCAATTTATCGATACAAGAATATCGTATCTCAGCCCCGTTCCTACTAAAATTCTAAGCGTAAAAGTATTTCGAATAAATAAAATTCGACATTTACTAAATTAAATTAAAATTTCTGATTTGAAGAAGCGCACGGTAAATTATACTAATATAATAAACACGAAGATGTGCGCATTCGAGAAAAAGTGGCACATTTCCGAGCGAGAGGCAAATGAAGCGCGACGCGGAGCGGCGCGCTTCATTTTCCCGAGATCGGAATGTGCCACTTTGAGCTCGAATGTGGACACTCGGTTTTTAAGTACCATTCACAATCATGAATTTACTTTCTTAGGCGGCTAACTTTAGTCGTCCAATTTTCGTCAGTGTGCGCGCGCAGCCCCCGTTGCCTACTAAAATTTTACTCTCAAAGCGCGAAAAGAAGTATAACTTCAGAAAAGTAAAAACTAAAATCTCGTCAACAATTTCGCAACGCTCAATTAAAACGATTTCCTATAAACGTGTTCGGAGGCAAGAAAGTGAACAATAAGTAGTCAACAATTTGTACACACCCCATGGGTAGGCATTTGAATAAGATACGATTAAGCCAAATGAATGAACAAACGGGCCGCTACAGTTTATCTGAGCAAGTTGTGCAATATCTTAAAGCTCGGCAATATTTCTAGTGAAATCCAGCATACGGTGTTTCCGCAAGGAATGCGGCCCTTGATCGACTGCCCGACATATTTACCGGTTGTGTAACAAATACAGTACAACTTCTCGATAGCATTAGTTCTCCTTTACGTAAGAAACAGTAACGCGGACTTATATTTCAGTAATTAAAGGATAATGGCTCGCTTTTGTGATACCTACTCGTCTATTTCGAAAAAGTACTCGACATACACAGTTACAAAAAATTTTAATTGCAAGATATATATAAAAAAAGTAAATACTAATAGAAAAGAAAAAGTAAATCATAATTGAAAATATCTTTACTTTTACATTGTTCAATTTGTTATTTTTAATTCCATTAAATTAATGTTGGTATTACGAAATTGAAAGCACTTTAAGCACATTAACATCTTTTGTATGTGTATTTGTATTTTTGACACCATCGCACTTTGTAACGTTCGAAATAATATTCGAGCAAATTGCAAAATATTTACATAACACTGGGATGCATTCGGCGAATGTTTGTATGCATTTCTTCCCAGTATTAATGGACTTTTATAGTGTTTTAATGTAAATTCCATTATAATGATTTATTTTCTGTACTGACAAAAGAGATGTATTTATGAATGCGAATTAACAACCGTTACTTTCTTTATGATTATTAAAATTTGTCGGATGTGTTCTTGAAAAATAGAAAAAATAATTTTAAAGTCACTTACAAATTATTTCTTTTTTCATAATACATGATCATAAAGTGATTTTTAATTTGTTTAAATATATCTATGTTTAGCAGTTAATCTAACGATTTATTATATTTTTAATTACCTTTTTAGAGTTTTAAAAATTATCAGTAAAATACAGTAAAACCTGTTTTTGTGCGATGGATAGGGACCGTATAAAAGAAATCGTACAAAAAATTCGGAAATTTTATAAATACTTACATATAATAAACAACTTTATACGATATACTACCCAAATTTTTTTTTATGCGGTGGATAGGGACCGCATAAAAAAAGTCGCACTTAGAAAATACATCAATTATTTACGAAATAGATGAAAAAATGCTTTCAATTAAATTAAATAATTAAATTAGACCTGGAAAAATTGTAAAAACATTTAATTCTTCATTCTACATAAACATGGAGAAGTTTTCAAATTGTACATTAAATAGTTCGCTGCTACTCGTCGTAATCTAAAACGCGCACTTTCTTGGGATAAATTGGTCCAAAATCGCTTTCGTCGCTTGAAGATAAGATTTCAATTAATTTTTTTTTTGGTACCATAAAGTCAGTGTCAACGCCGCTGAGATTCATATACCGCATAAAAATAAATCGCACAAAAAAAATTGCACAAAAATAAAATCGCACAAAACAGAGCGCACAACAATAAATTTGCATAAAAAAGGACCGCACAAAAACAGGTTTTACTGTAATTGTGATTCTAATTTCAATATTTATGCAAACTAGAAAATTGTAGTCGTTAAAATCAAAGTACAAAAAGTACTTACTGAGTTTTAGTTTAAATTTAAAAAAATATATTTTAAAAAAACATGACTTCTTTTTGTAAAAATTTTCAATTATTTAAAAATTATAGTAAAAAAAAAGTAAAGTGCATTTTTTTCAAAATTCTTTAGATTTAGGACATATTGCATACAAACATAAATTGTTTAGAAGTCAGGTATAACTCGGTTAAGTTTCAGTACCTATTCGTCTGATGCCCATACATGTTTTAAATAAATTCTTGTTCAGATGAAAAATAGTAGTACGGGCTACATTTTATTGCGAATGAAATACCTTTTATATTAATTACGGTTCGTATATTAACAAAAAATAAATTACCAAGAAATTGTGGCTTGATTAACCACAAACGACCTTAAATAAAACTAATTGCGAATTTCAGGAAGTTATGTTAATATAAATTTCGTTTCACCCATAAACACCCACAACGTCAAAGAATGTTATACGGACTAATGAATTTTCTAAGAACACATATAATACAAATACATAAAATATCTACATACCCATAAAAACAAGTATTGCAAAACGAAAATTTGAGATTTTTAAATTGAAAGGCTTCCACAGAATGCGTAGGGCAGAGGCTCTATTTATGGCCACTACCCCACTTTTGGCCACTTTGATTTTTTTGACAAAATAATAAGGCTATCGTCTATCTAACAGTGTAGTTGGACTTGGTAAAAATTTATTGAGTTTTAAAATGAGTATAAGTCATATACCACCAATCTGGGACCAAAAGTAAAGAAAGATGGCCAAAAGTGGAGAATTTCCTTATTTGAAATACAACAATTAAATTTTTTTTTATATTTATTATATTTTTAAAGAAAGTGTTTCATTTAAAAAAGCAAACTTTAAAACATAAGTCCTAAGTCTTATTAGTATTAATTTTTTTAAATTATTTCACTAAGAAAACAATAAAAAATTTCTAAGGTGGCCTTAAGGTGCCTCTTCCCTACCATCATGAAAATTCTTAAAATTTAGTAAAGTGTTTGTTCGCCCACAAAACAATTCTTAATTTACTATCGCGCATACTTTTTTTTTTACCAAAACAAAATTATTAATTGTTATTCATAAAGGATCGGCTTTTAGCGGCCATTCTCAAAGTTATAACGTTTCAAACAAGTTAATAAAATGCGGAGCATTAAAGTATTTGAAATGTCTATTTTATATTCTGGTCACACAAAGAAGTCGTAAAAGCGAATACAATAATAGAAATAAAAACGCACCGCAAAAAAGTCCAAGTATTTCTGTTCGAATGTTAACGTTTGTCTCAATTTTAAAGGACAATCTAGGACAAAAACTGGTTCGATATTATCAACAAAACCTCTGGGATTAGTATAAATGTTGTGCGCCACCCACATTAAAAAACAATGATCTATTAGGAACTGTTTTAGATTTATTGCTATTTGTTGTTCGATATGGACTAATATTACAGCTCTACCAGAAAAAAAACATAATCGCTTGAATAATCGCCTTTCAAACTATCTAAGGCCAAGTACCACTTTTGTTATCAATCACGGTACTTTGTCGCTAAATACCTTTTTTGTATTGGATAAAAGATAAAAACGTTGTTGTTTTTTTTACTAATTTATTGTATGGTGCTTTTAGGCATTTAGAACCCAATCTCAAATAACTATAAAAGTGTTTTGATGGGAAAAAATTGAAACCAGGCTCTTGTACTATTTCTTTTTTTTTTTAATTTAAGATAACTTAATTTTTTTTTAAATAATTACTGAAACGGCTCGCTCAAATGGTTGCACCTTGATTTTTTTTTATTTGGTTGAATATTCTAAAATATAGAATGGGTCGAATTATTTGCTTTTTCTCAATTGAAAACATGCCACATTCCGGTGTTTTTTTCTGCACATGTGTGGAAAGTGCGTACTTTTGTTCTTCTCCTATTCACTTTTTAATTTTTTGTATTCTAAAACACTACGGTTCGTTTTAGTATTTACTGTCAGTTTATTTATATTAATGCCCAATTTAATTAAAAGTAATGATCGGCGTCTTAAATTAAAAACTTCATTGAAATATCTTTCTTGAAGGATTTCATTTATTTTTTTCTTATGAAAAAATTAATTTTCGATTATTATTTACAATAAAGCTGGTGTTCCTTTCAAATGTTTTTTTTTTCATAACCATTGCATTATTAATCAATTTTTTTTTGAATACTAAACTTAAATTTATAAATTATTCAAATGTAAAAATAGAAAAATGGAAAAGTAATGTTTTATGAAAATGTGCAATTTCAAGAATCCGTATTTGTTCAGCCTGCTCTCTTTTTTCATTTTCTTTTAAATTGGCATTTTGAAAAAGTGTTAGATCTTTAGTAAATTTATCTAAAAATGGAAATAATACGTTCTAGAGCGGTTTTCCCTTAATTTTGAATTATAATTGTTGATTCTGCCGCGACACTAAGACCTTTATTAATTAAAAAAAAAATCGGTGCGTGTACTTATGTACGTGTGAAAATTAATATAAATAAATGCAATAAATACGAGGATGTGCGCATTCGAGCGAAAAGTGGCACATTTCCGAGCAAGGGAGGCAAATGAAGCGCGACGCGGAGCGGCGCGCTTCATTTTCCCGAGATCGGAATGTGCCACTTTGAGCTCGAATGTGCGCACTCGTTTTAAGCATGATTCACAAAATTTAGGCCAATAAATTAAACAAAAATTAATTTAATCGTTTTCTCTCACTCGTACCTACCAAATTATTCTATCTTTTCGCTCACTTCCACTTATTGCTATGTTAAATACGTTTTTTGAACATAAAATCCATATTTACTAAATTAAATTAAATTTTTTGATTTGAAAGTGAAAAGATTAATTAAGGCAAATCAATAAATACGAAGATGTGCGCATTCGAGCGAAAAGTGGCACATTTTTGAGCGAGGGAGGCAAATGAAGCGCGACGCGGAGCGGCGCGCTTCATTTTCCCGAGATCGAAATGTGCCACTTTGAGCTCGAATGTGCGCACTCGCTTTTAAGCATGATTCACAAAATTTAGGCTAATAAATTAAACAAAAAAATAATTTTATCGTTTTCTCTCACTTGTACCTACCAAATTATTCTATCTTTTCGCTCACTTCCACTTATTGCTATGTTAAATACATTTTTTGAACATAAAATCCATATTTACTAAATTAAATTAAATTTTTTGATTTGAAAGTAAAAAGATTAATTAAGACAAATCAATAAATACGAATATGTGCGCATTCGAGCGAAAAGTGGCACATTTCCGAGCGAGGGAGGCAAATAAAGCGCGACGCGGAGCGGCGCGCTTTATTTTCCCGAGATCGAAATGTGCCACTTTGAGCTCGAATGTGCACACTCGGCTTTAAGCGTGATTCACAATAATTAATTTACTTTCTTAGATGACTAACTATTAAATTTCTGTTAGCTGTGCGCGCGCAACTTCCGTTGCCTCCCAAAAGAAGTATAACTTCAAAAACTTTTCAGTTTTTTACTATTTGGAATTTAATGTTAATAATTTTTAAATGCTTTCTTTTACTCAAACAATTTAAGATATGCATTAATTTTTTTTTTCTTATGCTTAAAAGTCAAATGCATCATTTTCCGTCCTTCAGCACACAAATCTCAGATATACACCCACAACAAATATTTTTTTTAAACTTCATCGAGTCAAATTTAAAATTGCTTTTAGTTGTATAAAACGACAATCAAATTAAAAAGAAGTTAAAGCACTTAAAAGCTGCTGCGCAGAAAAAAAGAAAACAAACCCCGACTAATCGGTTTCAAGAGGCATAATTTAATTTTGTATTAACAACTTTGTTTTTTTTGAGACGTTATAAAACTGATTTATATTTATGTGTGGAGATGCGACGTGAATTTAAAATCGAAAGGACGCGAGAGACCGGAGCAGGTAAAAAGATAGCGCAGAATGGGCGAAGATGATTCAGAGCAACTGAGTCAAGGTAACCGTCCCAAAAGATTTTTATATGTGGCCGTGGTTTGACGTTCTATCGTCGCTGGCGAGGATTTTATCACTTAGAAATTCCAACAAGTGCCCCACGTCGGTTTTCTAAATGACTGATGAAACGGTTAACCTTATATTTTCTAATTATAGCCCTTCCGACTTGACGGATATTTATTTACGCTAGTTACGTTTTTTAATATTGGTGTTAATAAGCAGTCGGGGCACAAAAATGGAAGTAATAATTATTATTAATTGTTGGTTATGTTCGAAATAATTCCATGTTTTTTCTTTAAATCGTCATGCACCTTTTAACCTCCACAATAAATACTTTAATAAGAATTAAAACGCGAGTAATTTATAAATATTTAATAATTTTTTTAAGATTGGTAACATTTTGAATTTGGCACCATACCAATTTATTTTTATGTTGGCAGAAATCAAATCAACAAAACGCCGAATTCCTTAGAAACATTCACGAGTTGACATTTCACATTTGACAGCGAAAATTACCAGTTTCTTACAATTTAACCACACTCAAACCATGAAATACCCTAAAATTTATGGTGCCAAATTCAAAACGCTTTCAATCTTAAGAAATCACTTTGCGTTACAATTATGATCTTTTGTAGGGTAAGCAGGGGGAATTGCGCTCACCGGGTAATGGCGCTCACCTCTATAACTCTATCGAAATAGTGCATAGCAATATGCCGCATCACCTAAAGTGCGCGAAGTGGGTGCCTCTATCAGGCAGCGAATCGTATGGAAATCAGCTTGCGGCATGCGATTTTAAAGTGTGTTTTTTTTGCATACGGCTACGCTGATCTAATTTTCGGCTTGGTGTTTTTGTCTGTAAATCCACAATTTTAATGCTTATTTAATTGTTGATCCAACTTTTCTTAGTTCTAAACAATCCTATTTTGTGATAACGTAATCACTTTTTAACCATTGTATCTGAATGTTTTTAAATTTTAAGTTAAATTCAATACGACCGTTTGGGGTTATGCCGCTCACTTGAGCGCCATTACCTTTTACAAGGGAACCTTTTTAGTTGCCCGTGACTTTACGCAATAAGTCTCACACCATTTGATAAGGCATCAAAAATTACTGTAGAAACCGTCTTCAAATTTTGCGAAATGATTCGGGTTACAAGACAAGCCCCAGAAGTTTATGTTAATTTATCAAAACTAGTCTCCGCTGTTGTACACTGCGAATTGTGCATTATAGAATATAATGCGGTGATCGAATGAAGAACGCACTTGCTCTCACACATATTTCTGTAATGAAAATGGACTCACGTGTTATATTCCAAAACCGAGTGGCTGATAAACCCACGCAGGTGAATTTAAGACCCTTACATTCAATTTGTGTACGAATAACACACTCCATTTAAAAAAAAAAGTTAGAGCGTCATTACACTTTAGCCTGAGCGGCATTACCCAAAGTGAGGAGTAATGACACTCAAACCTGTTTTTTTTATAAAGTTTTTTTACCACCAATAAGTCAAAGATATATAAGTTTTATGTTAAAATGTTGATTACTCGATAGTTGAAGACATTGTTATTTTTTTAATATTTATATAAAAACCAACATTTTAAAAAATACAATGTGTTTTCCTTAAGTGAACGCCATTCCCCCTGCTTACTCTAACATTGATTTACATTTAAAAAAAAATTCTATATCAAAGCTTTTTTTTTATAGACGCGTGTCCGCATAAAATATTAAAATAAAAGCAATTGCTCACGTTCGATTTTTTAATTTATAATTACGTGCTCAAAAAAAAATGAAATAATAAAACGTTTGAAGAATTCGGCGCTTATTTAAATCGAGCCCCAAGGACATTGCATTTAACAAGAAAAATTAATTATCGAGAAAGCAAAAAATTATGCAACTCACACATAATTAAACGGCTCGTTAATAATAAATTAGAATTAAAATTTCAAAGATATTTTAATAGGAAAAAAAAAGTAATTATTACGTTTTTGGGTCCGTACGAAGCAAAGAACTGTAGTTTTCGACGCCCTTTTTCGAAAAGAACGGCCGGTCTAATAGCTGAAACATATTCGAGCAGCTAATTGAAGCATTTTTAAGCAGTTCGAAAAAAATGTAAATCCGAAGCAACGCCCGGAAATAGATTCTAATAATTATATGGCGGTCGCTTTGGTTCTTCGTCCACATACTTAAGAGTGCAACGGCAGCAAAAGTAGCTACACTGATCTATAATTACACGAGTAAAAAGTGGGACTTTTTTTGGGGAAAAATCCAGCACGCGACCGAATATTTCTTGACGACGTTAAAATGGCCGTCGGGCGAATAAAGTGCTTACGTGAGACTTAAGGTTCATTACGTGCATGCCATGGCATTATTTACACAAACTTTTGATTGAATTATACATGGGAAGGAATATTCTGCTTCGACAGCCTGCACCTTTTCGTTAGCCTAGCTATTTATTAGAAACTGATAGTTTAATCGGTCACGAAACCTGCAGAATTAACATACTAATCAACTACTCAAATATCATGTCATCGCCTATTTTAATTAAGCTTGACAATTTTTTTTACGTGTTATTTATATGGGAAAAATAAAATGAGCACCTCTAAATATGAACATTAAGAGCTTATTTTTGGTTGAGATTTGATTGTTTGAGACAAGGCACCATTAACGTGGAGTAAACCGACCGCGGCGCGCAGTTGACCAACGCCCATAAAAATACTGAACAAAGTAAAATGAGATGTCTTGAAAAAAAATTAAATAACTGGCTTTAAGTTTAATCAAATCCTTATTAGAAAAACCGTGGATGGTAGCCATAGTCAATATCTATGAATATGTGAAAAATAATTCCCAAAATGAAAACTCAACTGGCTTAAAAATAGTCAACTTTATTTAGGAATCGATTACTAATTAATTTAGTTTTTTTTAGACATTGGCGTAACTAAGAGGCATATTTTCTTGATCTGAATTTTTTCTTTATTATTTGTTTTACATATTTTCTGCTCTTTTTATTTCTGTTTTCTGCTTTGAATTGAGGCTTTTGCTCTAAACACTTGAAACTAAGATTGGTTATTTAAACAAAGATTATACAATGTTGCCACGACAAATTAATTGTCAAAAAGTTTGTAAAACGCATATTATTTAAGGTTGATGTTTGAATTGGTCAATTACCGGTACCTGGTCGATTACTAGTACACTAACCGTAAATAATGCAGTCTTATAAATTAGATATTTATATCTACATTTATATCATATATTCGTACTTTTTTTTGATGAACGAATGCAGTAAAGAACTTACAACTATTTAGTTTAGATTAAAATAATTAATTACCTAAAGTAATAGACCAATTTATTGCATATTTTGCTTTGTTTTCGATTTACACGCTTTCCGTTTAGAATTCTGATTTACACGGTTTTCTCCGGAACTTATCTACCGCGTAAATTGAGGAGGCGCCAAATTAATTTTTTTAAAAAAGGTGCAGTACATAAAGTTTGAAAACCTCTGTTCTAAAATATTATACCAAGCTTTGCGTCTTGTTAAAGGGCCATCCATAAATTGATCACACATTGAAAGGCGGGAAGAGGGTCATCACAGATTTGTGACAAAATGTGACAGGGGGTTCGGAGGTTTTTAAATATTGTAATGTCACAAAGTCTAATCTTTAAAAAATTTAATCTGCGATCCATGGAACGGTGGTCAGATATTTTTTCTCTTGTACTGATGGTACTTTAGCAAACACTACATCATATATAAGCCTTATATTTTAAGGAGTTATGCCTACTTGGGATCGAGAAAATTACGTGATTTTAAAGAATTTTTTTGCTGTTTTAATAAGTATTTATTGAAATTCACAAAATAGTATCAAAAAGTACTAATTTCGAGATACATATACAAATGTTTTTATGAAAAATAACTAAAATGAAGGAAATATGGCTCTTCTCTTAGAACGTTCGTTTTTTTCCATCACTTACGGTGACCAAAATATCTTCGGAACGGCTTATTTGCAATCAAAATAAAAGAATATTGCGATAGTATATAGCGTTACAGAGAGCCTAAACGAAGGGTTTGGTAAAATTTTGATATTTACAAAAATGACAACAATTTTACGAAAAAAGTCAAATTTTCGAAGTGAACTAATTTTGTTTTTTTTGCAATAAACAACAGAATTTTAACCGAAATAAAAAATCCTTCGTTCAGGCCCTGCCTATTATAATAACAAATAAGCACGTAAAATTTTAGTTTGATCGGTGCAATAGTTTTTAAAAAATTTTGGTCACCGCAATTGTATTTAAAAAAGAACAGTTTTGAGATAATCGCGTTTAAAGCTTGAAGTTTATGTTTTTTATATGTATTTAAAACTATTTTTTTTTTTAATTTGAACGTGTGCTCCAATTTTTATATAATGTTGGAAAAATATTCTTAAGATAATATATGTACTTACATTTAAAAAAATGCTATTAAAAAAATCGATATTTTGACCTAACCTAAGTAGGCATACCCCTTAAAGGATTTATTCTAGAATATATATACAAGCTGTTTCACGACGAGCTTACACTATCTACAGTCAAACTTCGATAAGTCGACGTTGAAGGGAAGCTAAAATAAGTCGAGTTATCAAAAATTCGAGTTATCAATATAAAAATATTAACGTTGAAATAGGCAAGTCCTAGTGAAACAGGTTCGAGTTATCAAAAATTCGGCTTATCGACGTTCGACTTATAGAAGTTCAACTGTATATTAAAGTTGAACTTTTTATAACTTTTTTACGAACCCTGTGTACAATAAAGCAGTTTCGACATGTCACCAATTAGTTTGACTTTCCTACTCATTAACCCGACAAGATATTTTTTTATTTGGTATTGGGGATGTTCACATAGAATTTTCAGTATAAAGGTCAGCACCTATCAATTATTCATTAAAAAAAATTAATATCTTAAAAAGTATACATGGAAGTATAGGGTATTCTACATAAAGTGACATTAAAGTTTAATGCAGAATCCGAAAAGTTAATAATATGTATACAGGGTGTTCTATTTAAAATAACGAAGTTGTTGTCCACTTTCGGCATAATATTTTCCCTAAATTTGCCATAACTTGTTATCCATCTATACCAATTTTTATAAAAATATCGTGTGAGTAGTTTCCAATATATAAATAATGTAAGCTCGTCGTGAAACACTCGGTATATACATTTGTTTTCTAGCGCCACTTCATAGACCATTGAAGTACCAGTAGACTGAAATATTCATGCATTGATACACAACACCAGATGGCCCCACATTCATATCAATTTATTTGAGCAGCTAGGCGACCGAAAGCCATCAGATTCGCGCGACGAAATCGAAAGTCGCCGAGCAAAGCTCGGTCACCGAGATATTATATCTATTGATTTAATTGTTAAAAAAAACCACCATGGATTATTAAATTATAGGTTAGATATAACAGTGTGATGTCACTGAGCAAGGGAGGGCTTAATGAAAATGTGACAGAGAGAGAAAGAGGGGTCTAAAAATCTGAAAAATCGTGTGACGTAATATATGGATGACCCATAAGATAGGAATCTTTTTACATAGAATTAAAAACAATAAAAATTTTAGTCCGGCCAAACAGAAAACTGTAAAACCGATACTGTAAAGCTAATAGCAAAGTCGAGTCCCCTACAAACGCCTGCATCGTTTTATTGTTAGGATAACCCATAAATATAATTGATCTACAAAGAACGAAGCGGCAATTGGAACTGTTAGCGCTCAAAGCGGTTATAAAGATAAAAACGAAGAAAAAAATTAACTAACAAACTCACGACCTGAACTTTCACCACCCGCTAGTTAAAAGTTCGCCAGCTAATTCAATTCATAGACCGTTAAAAATAAACATCGTTGCGTTGGAGTTGCCGATACTACACGCCTTTGTACTCGATAATAAATTTCCCAGTAATGATTTAGTTGCTTGTTTAAGACGGTGCATGTATTTTAGATACGTTTAGAGTTATGGCTTGTATTTAGATAGAAGTAAATTGCTGTTTTTCACTTCTTCACTTCGTTTATCGGATCGCCAAGTAAAAATTTTACGGTGGCTTTAAGTATGTTTGCTTGTACGATGCGCGTGGAAGAAAATTCTGTTTCGATATTAACTAAATTCTTTGGATTCTTTTGCGATAGCAGAAAGGTATTTATAAAACTTGAGTCAAAAAAATTTAGTTCTGAAATAAAAGCTTTCGAGAGTTGGTGCGATACAAAAATTGTTAATTTTTTTTACTTTAAATAAAAAAAATATGAATTATGTAAATTCTAAAATACTAGAATAACATATAATTGAAACGGTAAATTGAAAAAAAAATCAATGGCTAATATAAATTATTATTATATACTATTATACTATACTAATTAACCCCTTAACATACAAAAAAAACCGAATTTGACGAGTCCGAAAAAAACTATTAATTTGGCTCAACTTAACTGTTATGAGCATACACAAATAAAATAAAATAAATAATTATTAATTTTAAAATATTTTGAAATACGGAGAGCAGTGTTTCCCAATCTTTTTTTAATATGCCCCACCTAAGTCATTCTAAAATTTTGATGCATATAATATATAACATATAAATATTTTTTTATATCTAAAAATTGAATTATTCCATAAATGAAGCCTAATTACAACTTGTTCAAAACACAAGATTTAGATTTTAGCAAGAAATCACTAGGAAATTATTAAGAAAAAAAAAACAATAAGTAAATTTTAAAAACATAAACTAAAAAATATTTTTATATCGATAGCTCAAATTTTTGATAACGCGAATTATTTTTAGTTTCTCTTCAACTTCGACCTATCGAGGTTTGACTGTATTTAATTTTATAAATTTAATATTTCTGAACAATTAAGATAATTTATTTATTGAGTTTTCTCCAATATTAATTTTATTTGCGTAAATTAATGATCTTCAAAGTTTTTTGAAAAACCACAAATTCTATATTTACACTATTCGAGTTTTCTGAAAATACATAATAATTTTTTTATCAAAATTTCCTTTTAAATTTATCGAATAAAGTTTTGTTTTATTCAATTTGTGTTATACAAAAAAAATTGATAATTAAAAATTTCTAAAGTTCTTAAATATATTTAAAAAATTTTCCAAGTTATTAATTTATTTAATTTGAGTTGTCTAAAAACTTAAAATAATTTATTCTTCGAGTTTACTTTAATAATTTTGCTAAATCTTTAAAACTGAATTTCATTCTATGTAAAAAAACCGGTGCATGTACTTATGTACGCACGTTAGAAGTAATACTTCTTTGGCACGACTAAATTAAATATAACAATGCGCTATGTTGCGCTTGTGTATAGCTAGACCAGTGGTTATCAAACTATATGTTACTGCGCATATGTCGTTTCATTTGAATACATTGCTATTTCCTTTTTAAATCCAAAAAGTAATTTAAACAAATTGAATAAATACAAAGATGTGCGCGTTCGAGCGAAAAGTGGCACATTTTCGAGCGAGGGAAGCAAATGAAGCGCGACGCGGAGCGGCGCGCTTCATTTTCCCGAGATCGGAAATGTGCCACTTTGAGCTCGAATGCGCACACTTGGCTTTAAGCACACTTTACAAGAATTAATTTACTCTCTGACAATTCGCAATTAAATATTACAGAATTATATTAATAACAAAATTCCCAAATCGCCAATTTTGTGCTTTTTAACAAAATTATTGTTGAAAACAAACCTTTTTCGGAACATAAAATTGAATACAGTTCTTGACATCTCCTACACGTCATTGTATGTCATGGGGTTAAATATATTTTCTTTATATTTTTAATTCTAATTATTAATTAAATTTTTTTAATTTTTAATTAATAGTGAAAAAGAAAATATAAATAGAAAAAATTTTAATTATATTATTTGCTTTTATTTTAACTAACAATTGCTTTTAAAAGTACGTAACGCATATAATAATTGGTTTATTTACATATGAAATATTTTTTAAAGTTAACATAAAGAAATAGTGAGAAAAATATTGTTGAAAGAGTAGTAATGAAAGCTTATATTTTTTTCTAAGTCAACTTAAAGTTGTTTCTAATTAATTAATAACAATTAAAATATTAATCAATTAAAGTAATAATTTTACTTTATAAATAATTGCTATATAATCATCGCAATTAAATTATAAAAAAAAATTAACAAAGTGAAGAAAATAACATAAGTGTATTTTTCATCGCTTTTCTGTAATTCTTCAACCGAATTAATTAAGTTTTGTGATTTTTAATTTACTTTCAAGGCTGTTCAAAAAATTCTACTGTTTGCTGGCATTAATGGAATTGATTTCCTCATAATATTATTACTTTTTTAATTTACATACTTTACAAAATTCATTCTGTATTTTAAATTTGTCAAATAAAAAGAAAAATGCGGTTGCTAGCTTTAAGAAAAATAATTAGTCTTTGAAAAAACTCAATTTTTGAAAATTCGGCTGTTACTGCGTTTCAAAATGGGACATGCATCTTATTCTTTGAACACTTAATAGGATATTTAGAATAATAAGACAAAACATAATTACAGTTTTAAATATTCAATAGTGGTTACGATTAACGGTTTTAAATATTTCCCTAGATACACGGTAGCGGAAAAACGAAATTCCTCTAATTCAATTTTCGTATAATTAAGTCATGTTCTTGGGCACGGCTTCCATCCAAATTACTAACTACTGTTTCTCATCTCAAAACTATAATAAAAGTACACGATTTAATGTTCCAAATATGTTAATAGGTAATTATTTTGGTGTATCAAATCCTCGACGTTCATCTCAATATTTTATATTAATTACATTAAATTACAACGCTACGCCTTAATGTTCCGATCCGATATTATCGTCCTTATGATTAGATTTATTTGCTGGTAATATGTTTTTATAACGTGTTATAAATTCTGAAGATATCTGACATTAAATTTATTGATAACGGATATAAATCCATTAACGAGTGGTATTTCTGCGAAACTTATAAATATTCCGGGCAATAAATAAGCAACAAATAATTTGCGTATAAATTCCTATAATTACGTCTGACTCTTATTAAGGATATCAATTTTGTTTAAAAAGGATAATTGTGCGAATAAAACATCGAAATTCCGAGAATCAAACTGCAACACCCGGTCACTTCCGTCTCGCTTAAAACCAACAAAATTATTCTGTTATTTAACGATTTTAGAAGCAATGCTGATAGAGATTTTGACACTTTTGAATTTTTGGGCCCGAATCCGAGAATGAAAATTAGTTTTTTTTTATGTAAGTAGAAAACTGATTGGGTTCATCTAATTTCCATTTGTTCTACCCGTTTCCCATATATTAATTTTGAGCGAAAAACGCTCTGCATCATTTTAATGACAAATTGTATATGTCTATTTGTATTCTTTCTTTGGAACTTCTTTCTTAACGTAGTTTGTTTGTGGATGGGGTTACTATAGTTGTCTCTCTTATGCTAGTAAAAAACTTTATAAGTTTATCTCTATCCCGTTCTTTCGCATAATTGCATAAGGAACCCAAATTAAACAGTTTAAATATGCGAAAAAATCTAATTTTAAACTTAAATTAAACCTCAGATAAAATAATTTATAATTTAACCCATTTTATTTGAATTTAAATTAATAAATCGCAATTAAATGGAAATAAATCATAATTAACAAAGTAAGATAATAATTATACTATATTTATTAGAAACCCTTCTGTATTTATTGTAATGTAACTAATAAAGTAAATTTGTATAAGTTTATTAGTTGTCAAAAGGCAAAAAAAGAATAAAAAATTAAAATTTTGCTATTTATTGGTACTGCCATTTGTAATTTAACTTACAACATAACTTTTAATGGTTTCCTTATTCACGTTCTTTAATAAAATCTAAAACATATTGAAATTTTTTGGAAAATTATTATTATTTCGGAATTTATATCGTTCGTGCAGTTTTAAACGTTTATAAGTGTATATCTATTGGTTTTACTCATAAAACTTATTTTCTTCAATGTATTTGCTTCTTACGTAAAGTCTTTCGTACTAATGGAAGACTATATAATTTAATTTCTTTTCCATTTTGTGAAAATTTCCTATCTATTAAGTGTTAGTGGAAAACTTTCTCTGTTATAGAAATAAGAAAATGTAATTGTCTTTCTGTTTTCCACTTCCTTTTATCTCGTAATTTTGTAAGACCAGTAAAGCCTTTTGTTTCTTACTTGTGAAAAACTGTAATTAATCTTTTTTTCTAATTGTTGTACTAAACTTTTGTAACTTTTGAGAACTTCATCATTAGCCCGTCTCTATTCAACTTTAAGGTTTTGGATACAAGTTTAATTTAAAAAAAATTATTAAATTTTTTAAATTGATGTTTACCTGTTTTTATAACCCATTTATTTTATCGAAACAGATTGGGGTTTATTGAACAGCACACAATTTTTTATCACACCGGCATCGAAATTCTTTGAATTTTTTCTAAATTATCATCAAATGAATTATCTGAAGTACACATTTTTTGAAATTTATAATTATTGGTTAAAATACATAGAAATGTCTGATATGTTTTATTATTTTTTAATTCAACAATGTTTTATTAATCGCAAATAAGTCGTTAAATATCGAGAAAAATTGAAACATGCATATTCATTATTTATCTGGGAGTGAATGTGATACTTTCGTTCCTCAACATAAGGTCCGAAACCATACTTTTGATCCTGGTGCGATAAAAAAGCAATTTATTGTATTTTTTATACCATTCTACTTTTAAATTGTTTCTTTCCAGAAGTTGTAGCTTTTTCTCTTCGAAATTTATTTTAAACAAGTCAAAATCTTTTCTATACTTTATTTATTTTCTGTAATTCTGTAAGTTCAATAATTATATTAGGAATTTGAACTGAAAGACTAACAGTATCCCTAATTATTGTTAAAATTATTTTCTTTTGATAAGAAAGCTCGGTCCTTTTTCTCAAAAAATTTACAATACGTACTCAAATAATTTTAGAACTAACAGTTGTGCCTCAATAAAACTTTTTCAAAAAAAATTGGCCACATATAAACATTGTATAACGGCGAGTCTTAAAAAAGCAACAGTACCAAATAACTTTATGGACGTAGACAGCCAATAAATGCAATAAACGGCTTTAAAAGAAACTCCGCGCGCAATTCCAACAATAACACAAATGCCTTCCACAACTGGTTCTATTTTTACTACTAACAAAATGATTTTATGCAAAATTAAACTGCACAACTTTGTATCTTTTCGCAGAAAATCGTCGGTAATTGTATGCAAAAGGTACTTCAAAAGTAAGATGGCAGATAAACAGCGCTAAAAAGTTGAGATATTTATGACACGGGAAATTTGCGGAAGAAAACAATTCCCATTTGCATCTAACATAGATTAAATACGTTTCTTCTAATGCTCTCTCAATGTCTAATTGCAAGAAATTGCCCTATTGGGTAATCGCTTCGAGAAACTTAAAATCGGCGACGGTTAATTAGGCTTAGTAATTAGTCATGAAGATGTAAAAAGGTATAATTTTGCGGGTGACCTCTGTACACCTGTACGGGTTCTCTTGCAAATTGCACGTCATTCTCGATTCTTCATCGGAAATATCGGTTTCGTTGAAGTATTCATTTTGTCCGCCTAACTGTAGATAATTTCATGATGTAACAACGCAAATTTAATTACCTACTCTCCTTCTTGGTCGAATTAAATATTCAAATACGATGCTAATAATTTTGAGCGCTTCTTCTCTACCTACTTGTTAGTTTTATTTTTATTGCTTCTTCTCTAAGGGCATTAAATCTGCCAGAGATTGCGGTCTATTTATTCGATATTAATATCATTACTTATTCTATCGCGACAGGCTATAATATGCATCTCATTATCGATGTTTTTTGTTGTTGTTAAAGAAGTAATTAAGAAAATAACGTTTACAAAGTAAATTATTTAGTTTGTGCTTTGAAGTTGCATGCGAATGAGTTTTAATTTTATGTAGGGGAACCTGTTGTACTTTGGTCCCTTTGTACCTAGGGCAATTTTATTTTTTTTTTAATATTTGCGGCCTTTTCGTGACCCATAATTTTCGATATTTCAAATGCCACATTGGCAGACATTAACGCAAAGTTAGCAGCAGCTGGCCAATGTACTTTGTTAATGAATGAGATCAATTGAAAATTTTTAAACGAAAAAAAATAAGTCTATATTATTTTTACATAATATCTTATTGATTTTTATTACCATAACAAATGACTCATCGTAATCGAAAGATTATTTATTAATGTTTGCATAGTAGTGGTCCGATTTTGGCACAGCATAATCTTTAATTTTATTTTTGAGTTTAAACATCAAGGGTCGGTGTGTTGTACCTCGGTCACTGTCAATAAATTGTACCTTGGTCCTAACATCAACGTGCAATAAATAAAAATTAAGATATACCTTTGTTATAAATTCTTATTTTTTATATTTTGCTTCAGATATTATGCCTTACAAGTCTAACAAAAAATTTAAATTTTTGCAAAGTCAATCATTAAGTATGTGAAATTTTAGTATACGAGAAGAGTTTAGTTAATTTTTAAAACAATTTTAGTGTCATCTCTAAGAAGAACATTAGTAGTTCTTATAATCCAAAAATAAATATATAGTTTTCATAGGACAATGGGTTTCATTTTGCTTAATAGGAATAGAGCCAAGATACATAACCTCTGTTGTACCTAGGCCATAGATCCACTAATTTTTAAATCTTATAGCAATTTAAGTAAACGGTTGGTAATGCTTTTATGATTTTATGATGAATACCTTATTAGTGCCCCACTACGATGCAATTCATTTTATCAACAAATTGTTACATATGTAATTTAAAAAAAATTACTAGTAAAAAAAGGCCAAGGTACAACAGGTTCCCTTACAGTCAAGTATCAAAATGGGTTGGACACATCCACAAAATATATAGGCTACGATGTATTTCTAGCTTAAAAATGTATAATAAATTTAAAAAAAAATAGGTTTTATAAACTTATAACTCGAAAAATTAAAGAAAACAAAACCATTTCGCGATTATTGTGTTATTGCAAATAAATTTTTACATTTTAACTATGAAAACCATACAAAATGGCATTAAAAAATTAATTTCTTGAGACGAAATATTTCGTATCTTGTACCGGCGTCAGTTGATTACAGTTTATTCTCAAATTTTTGTGGACAACCCACTAAATAAAAAAAAATGTGCGCTCAACAGTCGCTCGGTAATTATCGTACAAATAAAAGTGGATCTACCATGCCCTAAAATAACAATCACTGCACGAGGCCAAATGGCGGTACAACCACACATGCGCAACAGTAAAATAACCCAAAGGCACAAAATTCGTAAAGATGGCAATAAAATAATAATTCGTATCTAACTGTAGACGCTTGGAATCGAGAGGAATCATAAAGTACGTCACGTAATGGTAGTTAACGCTTTTCTATAGTTTCTGCTGACTTATTCTGGTGGCACTATCTGATGGCGGGTGGACAAACGTACTTGGGGTTATTTTCTATGCAGGGTGCGTACAGATGGCGCAGTGCGGTGCTACAATATCTATAATTTTTATAACTAATTTTCATTTTTACAATTTAAAAATTGCTAACTGTCGCTGCTCATTTGATGTATTTTTACTTCTATGCGCCCTACCTGATTTAAAAAAAATTCTACCATTTCTTTATAAAGTCTTTTAAATATAAACAAGCTTATTAAGATCTTATTAAGATATTTTTACAGTAATTATTTTTTTTAAGTGACATTATTGATAACTTGCGATTTTTTTTGATACGTGCGTTTTGCATGATTTATTTAATTAATAATTGTATTTATTAGTTATTGTTCTAGAACATCTGTTTGATAATGCACTTCGTTTTGATCTTTAGAAATTTTTTCGGACCAAAATTCTAAAATCACATTAACCTTTCGCATACTAGGTGGGGTTTGTTATATTCCGAAAATAAAATGAAATAAAATCCACAAAATTATACTTTGACAGTTAAATGATAAGAAATATATTTTAAGCACCAATAATGAATAGATTTCAGTAAAACACATATCTATTTATGCACTACAATAGATTTTATTAATAAAAATACAAAAACTTAACTATTTCTTCAATTTATAAACTATTCAGTCTTTTCTTGAGTACTAAATTCTAATGACACGTGTCAATTACAATACCGAATATTAAGAAAACCTAACAAGAATTTCATTCTTGCCTCCTTATTGAAATACAAATTAATTTCACGGTGATTTCTTAATGATTCGCAATAATTTAGAGCAATAAATTACAAGAAAAATTAATTGAATAATTTTAATCGTTCCCTCTCACTTGCATTGACAAGATTATCGTATCTTCTCGCTCTCTTCCACTCATTGCTATGGTAAATACGTTTTTGAATATAAAATCGATATTTACTAAATTAAAGTAAAATTTTTGATTTGAAGAAGCGCACGGTAAATCATAGTAATATAATAAACACGAGGATGTGCGCATTCGAGCGAAAAGTGGCACATTTCCGAGCGAGGGAGGCAAATGAAGCGCGACGCGGAGCGGCGCGCTTCATTTTCCCGAGATCGGAATGTGCCACTTTGAGCTCGAATGTGCACACTCAATTTTAAGCATGATTCACAATAATTTATGCCAATAAATTAAACGAAAAATTAGTTGAATAATTTTAATCGTTTCCTCTCACTCGCATTGACGAGATTGTCGTATCTTTCGCTCCCTTGCACACATTGCTATGGTGAATACGTTTTTCGAACATAAAACCGATATTTACTAAACTATATTTAAGTTTATGATTTGACAGAGCGACAAATAAAGTAGACAAATCCAATGAATACGAGGATGTGCGCATTCGAGCGAAAAGTGGCACATTTCCGAGCGAGGGAGGCAAATGAAGCGCGACGCGGAGCGGCGCGCTTCATTTTCCCGAGATCGGAATGTGCCACTTTGAGCTCAAATGTGCACACTCAATTTTAAGCATGATTCACAATAATTTATGCCAATAAATTAAACGAAAAATTAGTTGAATAATTTTAATCGTTTCCTCTCACTCGCATTGACGAGATTGTCGTATCTTTTCGCTCCCTTGCACTCATTGCTATGGTGAATACGTTTTTCAAACATAAAACCGATATTTACTAAACTATATTTAAGTTTATGATTTGACAGAGCGACAAATAAAGTAGACAAATCCAATGAATACAAGGATGTGCGCATTCGAGCGAAAAGTGGCACATTTCCGAGCGAGGGAGGCAAATGAAGCGCGACGCGGAGCGGCGCGCTTCATTTTCCCGAGATCGGAATGTGCCACTTTGAGCTCGAATGTGCACACTCAATTTTAAGCATGATTCACAATAATTTATGCCAATAAATTAAACGAAAAATTAGTTGAATAATTTTAATCGTTCCTCTCACTCGCATTGACGAGATTGTCGTATCTTTTCGCTCCCTTGCACTCATTGCTATGGTGAATACGTTTTTCAAACATAAAACCGATATTTACTAAACTATATTTAAGTTTATGATTTGACAGAGCGACAAATAAAGTAGACAAATCCAATGAATACGAGGATGTGCGCATTCGAGCGAAAAGTGGCACATTTCCGAGCGAGGGAGGCAAATGAAGCGCGACGCGGAGCGGCGCGCTTCATTTTCCCGAGATCGGAATGTGCCACTTTGAGCTCGAATGTGCACACTCGGTTTTAAGCTCGATTACCAAACGTCCCGTTTTAACAAAAAAAATTGTTCACGTTAGTTATACCCCACCTAGTACACGGAAGGTTATATGCTAGTACTGTCCAAATCATTTTGATATTTGACTGTACATAATTATAAAGTAATCGCACAAGCAATTTGCATATTACCAGTAAATTTTGTACGTGTATGCGAAGGTGTATCGTCCTCCACTTTTGCATTACGAGTACGTAATAGGGTGAACGGTATTCCTAAACATTTCGAAGAAAATTGCATTAAATATGCAGGTATAATGGTACGAGCTCGTGTATTCTTAGTCACGATCAGCGTAATATTAAAGAAAATCAAGTTCAAACAAAGTGAATGAGTGAAACAAGTTTCAGTCGTGACATTAATTCCACAAACGATGCCGCACCATAAATTATACGTCAACATTCATTTTCCATCGGATGTTAACTACAATACAATCGGAATAATGGAGGTTTTGGACGCGTAAAAATTAGAGATAGATTTATCGATGTCCGACGCGTATCAATTATTGGGTTACCGAAGTTAACGTTATTTGATATCGAAATTAGATGGTGTCAACCGATAAAAATCATCTTTGCCTCCATTCTTAAGGCTTCGTCACGTTTCTGCCATTTTCGTGTGGTGAACGTTTGGCTGCCTCTTTATTTGTTTTCTACCGATATCGTAGTAATTGTGTCTTGTAACTCTGCCTGCAATACCAACAAACCGCTCCGCAGCATTGTTAAATGTTAATTGCTTATTGCTTTTAGTTGGCTATATAATAATTAAGAATTATAGTAAATTGCACGTGTTAAAGTCAATTGAAAACTGTAAAAGTAGCAATAACAAGATGTTTTTTTTTAATTTTTAAAATTATACTTCTTTTTCTAAAATAACTGTTTAAAAGCACTAAATCAAGGATTTTGTGTTTTTGGTACAAATGTGATATTGTAATTTTTTATTAAAATTGTTCAGAAAGTAAATTAATTATTGTGAATCGCGCTTTAAACCGAATGCGCACATTCGAGCTCAAAGTGGCACATTCCGATCTCGGGAAAATGAAGCGCGCCGCTCCGCGTCGCGCTTCATTTGCTTCCCTCGCTCGGAAATGTGCCACTTTTCGCTCGAATGCGCACATCTTTGTATTTATTGATTTGCCTTAATTCATCTTTTTACTTTCAAATCAAAAAATTAAATGTAGTTTAGTAAATATGGATTTTATGGTCAAAAAATGTATTTACCATAGCAATAAGTGGAAGTGAGCGAAAAGATACGATAATTTCGTAGGTGCGAGTGAGAGGAAACGATTAAATTAATTTTTGTCTAATTTTTTGTCTTAAATTTTGTGAATTATGCTAAAAACGGAGTGTGCACATTCGAGCTCAAAGTGGCACAATTCCGATCTCGGGAAAATGAAGCGCGCCGCTCCGCGTCGCGCTTCATTTGCTTCCTCGCTCTGAAATGTGCCACTTTTCGCTCGAATGCGCACATCCTCGTCTTTATTATATTAGTATAATTTACCGTGCGCTCCTTCAAATCAAAAATTTTAATATAATTTAGCAAATATCGATTTTAAATTCGAAAAATGTATTTACCATAGCAATAAGTGGAAGGGTGCGAAAAGATACGAAAATCTTGTCAATGCAAGTGAGAGGGAACGATTAAAATTATTCAATTAATTTTTGTGTAATTTATTGGTCTAAATTAGGGGTAAACAGTACAGTGATTGGCCCTTTTAGAAACTGTACAATTAAAATATTAAATTTCATACTTCTATAAAATGTATTTATAATTTTTTATTGTGTTAGTAGCCGTAAAAACAATATTTTTCAATATAAATAAAAATTTCAATAAAAAATTTAACGTTTTATATAAAATAAAAATAAAAATTTTTGGTTTATCAAAAAACATAGTTATTGGCCATATAAATATAGTAATTGACCTGTGAATTTACAGTGATTGACCAATATTTTCTAATTAAAATAAGATAGAGTAAATTAGCAAAAACGAACCATTTATTAGAAAAAAAATTATTTTATTTCCCACATACTAAACAAAAGATAATTATAAATTTGTATAAGTACTTATTTAAAAAAAAAACAATTTAAATATAAATTTAATAATTAACTTTATGATATTTAAGAAGGCATATCGTCGCTGCGAAGTCAAAACCTCGTATCTCAAAATTCAAAATATTTTAGGAAACAAAAAGAGAACTATAATAATTTTCTATTATAATTTTGATTTAAGTTACAGTTATGCTGTAAATAATATCAAAATAAATAAATTAATGCAAGTGAAATATTTAGGTTTTTAATTTAACTTTTAATTATTTAAATTAAATATTAAATATTTTAATAATGATATAAATAAAATTCACATTTTAACCTAAACAAAACTGTTTACCTTCTTCTGCTCTTATCTGTTACTTAAAATATACTGCCAATAACTGTCATATAGTCACTCTAACCTTAAAATAGTAATTGGCCACATGGCTAATCACTATCGATACCGTTTATCGCGCGATATTTATTGGATTTTAAATTTTTTGTAATCTGTGATTTATTTTAATTTAAATAATTTTTTTTCACAGAATTTAAACCTTTATTGATTTATAATTCTTAATAGTTTGTACCAAAAGCTTTTTTTAAGCATAAAAAAATCTAAGAATAGTAAGGTCTCCGCTTGTAGATTTTGTATAAAATAGAGTAAATTTGTAAGAATCTCGGCCTGGTCATTGTAATGATTGAATATACTCACAAAACAAAAAATTATAAAAAAATGACTAGTTATATCCAGTACAGAGAGGACTAAAGAATTTTCTAGTATTGATGAAAAATTATCTCGCTAAAACATAGATTTATAATTATATAATTTTTTAAATATGGCCAATTATTGTCGACTGGCCTACAAGTGTACTATTTACTCCTATTCTAATGCATAAATAAATATGTGTTTTACTTAAACTTATTCATTATTGCTTATTAAAATGTATTTCTTATCATTTAACTGTCATAAAGTACAATTTCGTGGATTTTATTTCATTTTATTTTTGGGGTATGGGAAACCACACCATAGCATGTGACATTTAGTCACCTAATATGCGGAGGGTTAAGACAACAAAAATTTTAATCAATTCTATTTGAATTAAAAAATTTGAAAGTTAGTTAATCTAGTTACTCTTAGGACACCCTGTATGTAATAAAGATAAAACTAGTCTTTAAAGCAGCTGCCCAGTAAATTTTGGTGACCATTGTACGAAAAAAAAGTGCAAAGAAATGTAAAACAATCAGAGACACCAATTACATGAATTAATTAGTTATATTTTCGTTAATTAAAAATCGTAGTTGGAAGAGGAAGAAGTAGCATGAGGTTATCTTGAAATAATGATAAACGGGGACAGGTGTAGGCCATTCGCTTGTACAAACTGCTACATCGGAATCAATAGCAATGGCTTTTATGTAGCAACAGCAGCAGTTTTATTATATTCACTAAATCATTGTCTTTTATGGCTTACCGGCACCGTTTTATCCATTTTAAATATTGACCTACAAGTTTAACAAGCAATTTGCATTAACCTTTTATTTATTTTTATCATTTTATCAAAGTAACTGAATCGTCAATTTTTCATATTATATTTTTTACGAGTTGTCGTTTTGTACATATGATTTAAAATTTAAATTACAGTCGAACTTTGATAACTCGAATTTTTTGATTGCTTGAATTGGATGCTGTTTCTAGACTGCATGCCCGTTTATTCGTGCCCGTATTCGTAACTCGAATTTACGTTACTCTTGTTGAAGCTTTTTATACATCCCTAAAATTGGTTTTCTGTTAGTAAATTTGTCCGAGATCGGAATGTGCCACTTTGGGCTCGAATGTGCACACTCGGTTTTAAGCTCGATTACCAAACGGCCCGTTATAACAAAAAAAAATTGTTCACGGAAGGTTAAAGATGTGATAATTTATTAAAAATCATTTTTGAACTGATTTGTGTTTGCTTAAGTCGGCACCGTTTAAGCCCACGAATCCATAATTTGTCTCTGTCATTTTGGTTTTCGGACACCCTGTATATTAAAAAATTTATTTATTTAATTTTATTTTAATAAATGTTTTTACGATATGTTTACTTCTTTATTCACTATAAATAGTAATCGAAATATTTATCGTACTTACGAAGGACTAATAGCCAGTTTCAAACTGATGTAACATTTCTCGTCTTGGTGCATACTTCTAGGGTGCGCTCGGAATTTCAAAAATAAAGCTCCGCAAAACGTTTTTAAACTGTTAAAACGACTTTAACGTTACGACATTCCCCCTTTTATCTTTTTCGAAAAAGTTAATATTGTTACTCAATCTTTGTCTCGTGTCGCATAAATTACTCTGTTGCATAATTAAAAATTAATTGAAAAAGAAAAAACATGTTTTAATAATAATCAGGAATTTATTAATTATCCATTTTTGGTATAAAGTGCTTTAACAAATCATCAGCCGCAAACGTAGGTGTTAGCGCGTCCATAAAAAACTCTTTAAAGAAGAGATGAATGGGAATTCGGAAATTACGTGAAAATTTCCGAACGAAAAAAATCGCGGGACGAATTTTAGCTTCGCAATAAATTTTTGAGACAACGAAAAACCAATTAAATGAAATGCTTGTCATAATTTATGGCCGCCAATATTTCACGAGATTTTTAGGAAATACGACAGAATGTGCGTAGAGTGGATGTTTGGCTTGCGTTATTCGAAATTTATGTTAATTCTTAGTTGTCAAAGGAACACTTCAACATTTCTAATTAAATATAGATACCTGCACCGGCAACAACATGTTGCCGCTAATCTAATAGATTTATACAGAAAATAACTACTAAACGCTAAAAATTCTCGACTGAGATGTATCACTTTTGGCTTCTCATCATTTTTAATCTCGAAATTATACAGAAACAAAATTCACAACTTTTTAAAGATGAATGCCGCAAAGACGAGGAAAACGAATTAGAATTTCAATTATTTTAATTGCGCGTGTTCCTATATGGGAATGTTGCATGTTATTACTAAGTACAGTAGAACCTCGATAACTTAAACCTCGGTATCTTAGAAACCTCTATAAATTAATAGAGTTTTGTGTTCTCTTCCCCTCAAAGTCCAACACCTTCTTTACTAGTATAAGTAGGCTGCAATATTCATGCATTAACATAACAGATGGCACTACTTCATATCTATGTAGTTTAGTACCTAGGCGAGCAAAAGGCATCAAATTCTCACGACTTAATTGAAAGACGCCGAGCAAAATTCAGTTGCCAGATATTACATTAATAATAAGTTATATTTATTGAGATGCTTCGTAATTTAAAAATCTTAATCTTTTGAGAATTTACTATTTTATTTGGATTATTCAAAACAGACTTTTGTGGTGCTATTTAGGAATTAAAGATCAAATATGTTTTCGATTTTCGGACATTAAATTTACCAATGTGCACTTTGAGACGCTAATGAGAGCCTAAACACAATAAATCCGTAAGGAAACAATTGAAATGAGAACTTTCAAACTTTATTGAGACGGTCAATTTTGATTCGACTCACTAAGTAAAAATATAAACTTTTAACACTAGATTTACGGGTGTTGATTATATACCTATTTTTATTGAAGTAAGCCAATTTGACTAATACAACAAAATTGAAGTTTTTTGCAAAAAAACAGTTTCAACAAAATTGAAATAAAAGATTTATTATTAAAAACTTTATTGACAACATTTTTTACATATAAACTCTGTTTTTGTAATACATTTTTCGCAAACAGAAATAATCCTCGCTTTTTTTTGCTATAGGTATATAGCAATAAAATTTTAAATGAGTCAAATTGGCTTAGTCCGTAAATCTAGTGTTAAATACTCCTTAACTTAAACCCTTATTAATTTAAAAACCGTATAACGCAACTATTTAACATAACCCTTGAACTTTAACTTATCGAGGTTCTACTGTATATGGATGTACGCAAAAGGTTTCAAAATGCCTACTTATAAAATTTACACAACTTCAATCGATATTGCTAGTTCTAACAATTTCTGAGACCTGTTCAACCTTTTTTTAAAACATTTTTTTAGCATGAGATTTTATATATTTATATCATAGAAATTTTGTACAGAATAATAGAATTTAGATCTTTGAATTTTAAAATGCTTAACAACCAAATTCTTTTGAAACCCTTTCTTCTCAAATTTCGGAGAGCCCTTTCATGAAGAAATGGCAATTTTATGATTAAGAACGAAAATACAATAAACAATGATCAAATAATATGCATATTTGAGTAAGAAGTGGCACAGTGCGCAATATTCAATATTTTTGCATTAATTAATTAAATTTATTGAGAATTAATCATAGTGTTAACGTCCAATATCTTTTAAATATCATTTAAAGCTAACAGGAATTGGACCGTCAATAAAATCAACTCTTGTTAAATATGCAACGTTTCGTTTCTTTATTGAAACTTTTTCAAGCAACTGAAAATTATCAATTTTGTATAACAATAACTACAAGTATTTTATAAATAAAATTACAAAATACGTTAACACGTCAAAAAATATGTCAAACATCAAAATTGTAGATATATGTGTCAAACACGAAAGATTGTTACTATGTTTCTAGATCAAAGATTATATGTAATTATATAATTTAAATTTTTTGCTTTAATTTAATTTTATTTAAGACGTCATTATATGTTATATATAAAACGTTGCATATTTAACAAGAATTAATTTTATTGACAGTCCAATTCCTGTTACTTCAAATAATATTTAGTGAGAATTGAACTAATAAGATATTCGCAATTTTTCTAATGTAGACAGTACTTTTTTGTATGGGTTGCAAGTACATTCTGGCACTCTTTATCAATCTCCGCACTCTGATTTTTTTTTCATCAAAAATCTGCATTTAATAAGTTTGCTTCTTTTATAGCAGCACATTCTCCTATTTGCTTAAAAAATTATAACAGGGCTTAAAACTTCAAAATTATTATTATGTTAAAATATTTTGTAATATAATACAATCGATTTTTGATCTACAAAACACATTCCCACAAAATTAATTTTTTACATTGTTAAATTATTTTTTAACGAGCTATTTTTACTAAAAAAAAGGTTTAAAATATTAACTGTGAATTTCTATCAAAACAATTAAAATCTCAAACTTTTACCATACAATGGGAATATATTTACTATTGAAACGTACAAAATTGCCGATAAATTAAGAAAACTATCTCCGACTTTCATTAAGTAAATATACCTCTATTCAACATAATAACCGTTAATAAAAAATTTTATTGTTCGAGAAGACTTCAAAGGCCATTTTATCAAATAAATTTTTTTAAAATAAAATAGAATCCACAAATAGTACCTACTTTATGACAGTTCAATGATAAGAAATACATTTTAATAACGAATAATGAAAAAGTTTAAGTATAATATTTATTCATGCATTAGAATAGACTTTTATTAATAAAAATACAAAAACTTAACTTTTTCTTCAACTTATAAACTATTGAGTCTTTTCGTGACTACTAAATTCCAATGACACGTGTCAATTACGATACCGAATATTAAGAAAACCTAACTAGAATTTCATTCTTACCTCCTTATTTAAATAGAAATTAATTTCACGGCAATTTCTTAATGATTCGCAATCATTTAGACCAATAAATTACACGAAAAAT
Organism: Sinopyrophorus schimmeli; assembly: GCA_036325965.1. Taxonomy (NCBI): domain Eukaryota; kingdom Metazoa; phylum Arthropoda; class Insecta; order Coleoptera; family Elateridae; genus Sinopyrophorus; species Sinopyrophorus schimmeli. Next base: position 651,494 of record JARFIZ010000408.1, read on the forward strand.
AATTGAATAATTTTAATCGTTCCCTCTCACTTGCATTAACAAGATTCTCGTATCTTCTCGCTCCCTTCCACTCATTGCTATGGTAAATACGTTTATAGAGTTTAAAATCGATATTTACTAAATTAAATTAAAATTTTTGATTTGAAGGAGCGCACGATAATTTATATTAATGTAATAAATACGAGGATGTGCGCATTCGAGCGAAAAGTGGCACATTTCCGAGCGAGGGAGGCAAATGAAGCGCGACGCGGAGCGGCGCGCTTCATTTTCCCGAGATCGAATGTGCCACTTTGAGCTCGAATGTGCACACTCGGTTTTAAGCGCGATTCACAATATTTTGACTAACAAATTAGCCGAAAAATTAATTAAATAATTTAATCGTTTTCTCTCACTCGTACCTACGAAATTATCGTATCTTTTCGCTCCCTTCCACTCATTGCTATGGTAAATACGTTTTTTGAATATAAAATCGATATTTACTAAATTAAATTAAAATTTTTGATTTGAAGGAGCGCACGGTAAATTATACTAATATAATAAACACGAGGATGTGCGCATTCGAGCGAAAAGTGGCACATTTCCGAGCGAGGGAGGCAAATGAAGCGCGACGCGGAGCGGCGCGCTTCATTTTCCCGAGATCGGAATGTGCCACTTTGAGCTCGAATGTGCACACTTGATTTGAAGCACGATTCACAAAATTTTGACTAACAAATTAGCCAAAAAATTAATTAAATAATTTAATCGTTTTCTCTCACTCCTACCTACGAAATTATCGTATCTTTTCACTCTCTTCCACTCATTGCTAAGATAAATATATTTTTTAAAGATAAAATTCATATTTATTGAACTTTTACGTTTTTACGTACAAAATTGCCGATAAATTAAGAAAACTATCTCCGACTTTCATTAAGTAAATATACCTCTATTCAGCATAATAACCGTTAATAATGAATTTTATTGTTCGAGAAGCCTTCAAAGGCCATTTTACCGAATAAATTTTTCCTATTTTAAGCTTTGGGAGTTTAAACAATCCGTAAACGATATTAAAAATCGACTCGTTCTCTTTCCATTGTTATCAAAAGGCAATTATAAACAATTGTATTAAAATTTATTGCTAATGGCGTGTGTAATTAAGGCATAAAGTTCCACAAATGGCACCGCTCCATCTTAACGTTATCTTTTCTAATAAATAGTTAAAGCCTAACAGCGCAGAATACGCGGCCTTTATCTTTTTAATCAATCAAAGTTGTTAGCGATCGCTTTGATCGACAGAAAGACGAGGTTTACTGCAATAACTATTATACTGTGTGTGCATCAATCTCTAAACTCGAATGTGGGATGTTAACAATCACTTCCATAAAGCAGCCACTAATGCTAACAAGGAACACTCCTAAACTACAAGACACGGTCGTATTTAAGTGTCTTTTAGACTTACTTAGAGAACCATAAAAATATGCGCGCCTTCGACTAATATTATAGCTGTCACGTCGTCGTTGACGTTCATTAAAAAGGCAGATGAAAATGATTATTTAACAATACTCGAATGGGCATTTCATTGGGCACTTTCGAATCGAACATTGTGAAATGAAAATTTGGTAACTGACAAAAGACTCGAAATTAATTAATTTGTGGACCGATAAGCAGATTTATACGAATGGCTCGGTTTACGTGTTAAAGGCTCGTACAAAAGTGGTTCAACTTTAAAATACGTTTTATTCTTTTGATTTTGGGTGTGATGATAATCGGTGCCTTAGATATTCAGTTTGTACCATTAACAAGTTTTAATAAAAAAAAATTAAAAAACGAAAGCCAGTTTGACCTGAAAAATTTGTGACCCCACTCATTTTGTTAAGAAGACCATGCTGATCATTTCTGTCGAAAAAAAAGTTAAAGTATGGGGAACGTGGAGTTTTTTGACATCGAAAATTGAGCTGCGTTTAAACGCTTAAAACGTTTTTTAAGTTACTTTTTATGCAAATAAATATAAATATAATAATTTTTTTTAATCCTTATCATATTTCTTCAAAAATTATTTTATTATTTGTTTTGGTTTCGTTTATATTATAATTTTATTAGGGTTGAAAGCCCAAAAGTTAGGTTATGAAGCTGATTTTCCAACGCGTTTTTAACAATGTTCCCATTATCCGATAAGAAAAATTCTTTCACTACTCCACTTGATTTTTGGTGCTCTTTCATAAAAACTTAGTCATTAATTTTTCCATTATTAGATGCAGTTTTTAGGTCCAACCGGCTTTCGTTCTTTCAATTTCTTAATCAATACGCGTTAATATTTGGCTAATTTTCCGATGCTTAAAATTATTTGTAATGCTCATTGAAAATAACCAATAATGAATAGGTTTAAGTAAAACACATATTTAATAATGCATTTGAATAGACTTTTATTAATAAAAGTAGAAAAACTTAACTTTTTTTTCATCTTATAAACTATTGAGTCTTTTCGTGAGTAATAAATTACGTTACCAAATATTAAGAAAACCTAATAATAATTTAATTCTTGCCTCCTTATTTAAATAAAAATTAATTTCAAGACAATTTCTTAATGATTCGCAATAATTTAGACTAATAAATTACACCAAAAATTAATTGAATAATTTTAATCGTTCTCTTACTACAAGTTCTTGATTTTGTCTCATATTGCATATAAATATTAATTAAAATCGATATTTACAAATTAAATTAAAATTTCTGATTTGAAGAAGCGCGGCACATATTCCGAGCGAGGGAAGCAAAATGAAGCGCGACGCGGAGCGGCGCGCTTCATTTTTCCGAGATGGAATGTGCCACTTTGAGCTCGAATGTGCACACTCGGTTTTAAGCTCGATTGCCAAAATCCCGTTTTAGCAAAAAAAAATTGTTCACAGGTTAAAGATGTAATAATTTATTAAAAAAATCATTTTTGAACTGATTTGTGTTTGCTTAAGTCGGCATCGTTTAAGCCCACGAACCCATAATTTATTACTGTCATTTTGCTTTTCGGACACCCTGTATATTAAAAAATTTTGGACCGATAAGCAGATTTATACAAATGGCTCGGTTTATGTGTTAAAAACTCGTACAAAAGTGGTTCAACTTTTATTCTTTTGATTTTGGGTGTGATGGTAATCAGTGCTTTAGAAATTCAGTTTGGATTAAATTAAATCACTTTTGTGACACCAACTCTTATTGTTAGTTTAAAAAAAAAATTTCAATTTCTTATTCAATACGGATTAATATTTGACTAATTTTCTGATGCTTAAAATTATTTTTAATGCTCATTGAAAACACTAAAAATATATTTTTTTTTAAAATGCTGTTTGTAAATACATGATCAATTGCGACATAAAGAATGAAGGTATGGTGTACATCCACCTACAACGGGTGTATTGTTTTAAAAAATGTTAATTTTGAGTATTTTTTCGTTTTTAACCATTCGATAATGTTTATTCTAAACATTTTCTAATTTTTCCTTTTACAACATATTAGTTTTTAAAAAAATCGGTCAGAAAAGTTTCCAAGATATACAGGAAACTATATTTTTTTTATATAGATCTCATCTATTGCATGTTAATTACGTACATTTCACTTAATAATATCTTGCTCCAGAATCGGTAAAAAAAATTGAGTTTTTTAATGAAATAAATGACACTAAGCTTAATATCATATATCACCTTCATCAAATTCGTAAAAAAAATGAATTTACGAGTGAACTATCTTAATAAACATGCACAAGATTAAAAGAAAACGAAAGTACAGACAAATTGACAAAATCAATTTGATTTGACAAACAAATTAAACCCTATAAACATAATACGAATAAGTTAAAACTTTTTTAATTTAGTAATACAAGTAGCACTTCTACAACACGGTTTCGGTCTAACACGTTAAAAAAAATTGCAATTTTTTTTTAAAACACTGTAGTACTGCAATACTGGATAATATTATTTGTATATTTTATATCTTTTCTTCTTCTTTATCTTTACCCTTAATGCAATTGTTACAACTGCTCCCTTATCGGGGTAGGCGTGTCCTTAAAGAGTATTCTCTTCTATTATAATTTGTATATTTTATATGTTAAACATATTTAAAAACTAAATTACCTTATAATAATGACAGGAAGGAAGAAAGAACTATATTGAATTTAGATAAAAATATTTAAATTTATCATAATTTACTCATTTATGTTTGCTTTTAATAGAAACGTAATTCTTCTTTTTGTGCTGGCTTTGGGTCTCATATAATACTGTTTCACACAACACATTTTCTAGGAACCTATCTAACGTGTTATAGAAGGGTTACCTGTACGTAGAAAAAAATCCATTAAAAAAACCTCCGGCCACTCTTACATTTTCGAGTAGGGCACAAAAAATACCCTGTAGTTTTCGCAGAAGAATGAATATTAAATTTAATTGTTATGACTATTGTGAGCCATGCATATTCGACCAAAAAAAAAACAATTTCTCCATACCAACAAATTCAAATCAGTTACATATCCATATACCTATAACATATTAATTTTTAATGAAAATCGTAAGTAATTAAAATTTTAATTTAAATTGCGCGTCTAATAGTGTGCAAATTTTTATTAGTTTCATTCTACAAATTTAATTCACATAATAGACTATATCAAAACGTACTCTTATACTATGCGTCGACGTATATTGCTATACCGAATCGCGCCTTTGTTAAATCTTGTATCAAAAAAGTTTTATTTTATAAAAATGTTTATATTCCTAAGCAATTAGAGCTAAAAAGATAGAGACGCGAAAAATATGAAATAATAAAAAGCGTTTCCCATGGGAGAACACAAAACCACGACCTCGCCGATGACCTTTTCTATTCTTTGCTGAGTAATACAATTTAATAAAATAATTTAACACTATTCGATTTCATCGGCAAGCTTTTAAATACGTGAGATGTGTATCTAACGAATGTAATTGCCAATAATCAGTTTTTTTTCTCTATTTTTAACTCAAAAGCGTCATTTCCTCGTTATCTTTCTTCTTTCACTTATATAACAAAGAGCTTTCGCGAGCTTTGGGCGCCGATATACAATAAACCCATACCATACATCTAGAAGCCTGTTATTTCAGTAGCATAAACGAAAAAAAGTAATCTTACGGCAAGACATCAAACAACCGCCAAAAAAAGAAAAGACAAAACCGAACACAACACATTTAAAATTGAAAGGCACAGGTCGCCACACAAACCGATAAACAAACACACCTTGCAGCTTCTTTTCGGTCTCCCAAAACTTTTGGAGCTCGGTGAAGTACTTGTCCAGTATGAATACCTTAGACAGCCCTAAGGTAGCCATTTTGCGCGATTAGGGCTAAGAATTACGTTTAGCCATTTTCCGGACATTACACAAGAACTCGCACACACACACACACTCTCTTTCGTAGCACTCGATACACTGCCGGACTATCTGCGGCTACCTGCGACCTGTTCAGGTGAGTCTGTGGCTCTCTTTCTCCCCGCTCACCTTTTACACCTGTAAAAGCTTCGGGATTTCGGGATAATGCAACACAAGGGCCTCTCATTCAATAACACCTGATCTACGCCCAAATAACCAAACATTCGAGGTAAACATTCGATTCGGCCTTTGCCAACGCACGGAAGACGTCTTTATAAAAGGTGTTTATTTTACGTTTTAATTAGAGCGACTTCCTCCACATTTTCAACACAAACATTTGCAAAAAAAACCGGTGCGTGTGCTTACGGACGCGCTTAAGAAGTTGTACTCTTTTATCGTGACTAAATGGGTAAAAATTAATATAAATAATTTCAATAAATACGAGGATGTGTGCATTCGAGCGAAAAGTGGCACATTTCCGAGCGAGGGAGGCAAATGAAGCGCGACGCGGAGCGGCGCGCTTCATTTTCCCGAGATCGGAATGTGCCACTTTGAGCTCGAATGTGCACACTCCGTTTTTAGCATGATTCGCAAAATTTAGGCTAATAAATTAGACAAAAAATTAATTTAATCGTTTTCTCTCACTCGCACCTACGAAATTATCGTATCTTTTCGCTCACTTCCACTTATTGCTATAGTAAATACAATTTTGAACATAAAATTCATATTTACTAAACTAAATTAATTTTTTTGGTTTGAAAGTGAAAAGATTAATGAAGGCAAATCATAAAATACGAAGATGTGCGCATTCGAGCGAAAAGTGGCACATTTCCGAGCGAGGGAGGCAAATGAAGCGCGACGCGGAGCGGCGCGCTTCATTTTCCCGAGATCGGAATGTGCCACTTTGAGCTCGAATGTGCACACTCCGTTTTTAGCATGATTCACAAAATTTAGGCTAATAAATTAGACAAAAAATTAATTTAATCGTTGTCTCTCACTCGCACCTACGAAATTATCGTATCTTTTCGCTCACTTCCACTTATTGCTATAGTAAATACAATTTTGAACATAAAATTCATATTTACTAAACTAAATTAATTTTTTTGGTTTGAAAGTGAAAAGATTAATGAAGGCAAATCAATAAATACAAAGATGTGTGCATTCGAGCGAAAAGTGGCACATTCCCGAGCGAGGGAAGCAAATGAAGCGCGACGCGGAGCGGCGCGCTTCATTTTCCCGAGATCGGAATGTGCCACTTTGAGCTCGAATGTGCACACTCCGTTTTTAGCATGATTCACAAAATTTAGGCTAATAAATTAGACAAAAAATTAATTTAATCGTTTTCTCTCACTCGCACCTACGATATTATCGTATCTTTTCGCTCACTTCCACTTATTGCTATAGTAAATACAATTTTGAACATAAAATTCATATTTACTAAACTAAATTTAATTTTTTGATTTGAAAGTGAAAAGATTAATTAACGCAAATCAATAAATAAGAGGATGTCGCATTCGAGCGAAAAGTGGCACATTTCCGAGCGAGGAGGCAAATAAGCGCATTATACGCGGTATATGTTCGCAAATATACATTTTCGATTTTATCGTAGATATTGCACTTTAGCTACAAAATGTAATCCGTTAAATTATATTGCATGTATTCAAAAAATTTAAAGGTTAATAAAAGTAGTATTCTAATTTCAAATTATATTTAATGGCCGTCGTTTATCAGTCGATCCTATTCAAAATTATGAATATTTTCGTCAGCTTCCATTATTGTATTAGTAAATACAGATATTTGAACATTTCAAAATTCATATTTACTAAACTAAATTTAATTTTTTGATTTGAAAGTGAAAAGATTAATTAACGCAAATCAATAAATAAGAGGATGTACGCATTCGAGCGAAAAGTGGCACATTTCCGAGCAAGGGAAGCAAATAAAGCGCAATAATAGGGTATATTCCAAAATATATTTCTTGGGTTATATGCGTAGATATATCGAATATTATGTACAAAATTATATCGCAGTATATATTTTTAAATTATAATCGCAGATGTATTCGCAAAATACATTTAAAGTTATAAAAGTAGTATTCTAGGTTATATTTTCAAATTATAGTCGCAGATACCGGGGGTGGCCAAGGTCCTTTATAGTCCGAGCCATTATTCAAAATTTGAAATTTTTCGTCCGCAAGTAAATATGTATTTAAAAGGTATGCAAAAAAGATATTAAAAATTTACAAAAATTATATTTATTAAAAACATATAAATAAAAGTACAAAATATTTGTATTGAATTAAATTATTAAAAACTAAACACATTTATTTTACTTCTTTTGATAATTCTTTAAAATTTTGAGAACCACAAATAATCCTTCAAAGAGCCGCATAAGGCTCGCGAGCCGCAGGTTGGCCACCCCTGTAATATACCTATTATACCCTAGAATATGTTCGCGAATTATAAGCACAAATGCTTTTCGATTTCTAATCGACTTACATATTTGCAGCTTTAGCAACAAATTATAAGTTAAATCTAATAAATTATATTGCGTAAAAAAATTAAATAAATTTCAAAGGGAATGTAATAAAAAAGATGTTTTTCTAATACCCGTTGCGAAAGTTGGATTTTCGAGCGCCGTGCGGTGTTAGCAAAGTGGTTGATTCCTCATGTCAAAATAGAATATAGTTTCGTCGTTCCTTTCTGTACGTGTGTGAAAAGTACGTACTTTCGCTCTTCTCCCTTCCAATTTTTATATGAAAACGATGCTGTGTTGCGATTTACTGAAAATTACGATGCATTTTTTTGAAAATTTTTGTGCATTGAGGACATATTTTATATAAATTTTTATTGTTTAGATTGGTGTCAGGTAAATCTCAATATTTATTCACAGTACATACTGTGTTAATAAATTATTAGTTTTAATTCCAAAATTTTTTTGACGATTAATGTGAATAGATACAAAATTTTATAATCTGTATTATAATTTGAAATTTATTTTAAGATATTTTTTTCGTAGGGGCTCAAAAGAAGTATAACTTCAAAACCTAGCACGGCAATGATTTTTTTTTAATTTATCTCATTTATACAGTGGCCTCTCTTAGAAGCGGACACCGAGGGTGCAAAACTAGTTCGCTAATAGAAAATTATGTCGTCAAAATACGAAAGTGGGAAATTTTAAAAAAAGATCGAAATCCGTTATTTATTAAAGTATTTAAATTCATTCTAATTATATATTAATTTTGGGAAAGGAGTAGAATAATTGGTTGTTTTTTGCATTTGCCTTTAAAAACTTTGTCAAAATGTATCTCTTGTTGCAATAGACTCGAGTTCTAATCCCTTAAATTCGTCTCGACTTTTTGCGAAATTTTTACAATTGGGCTTTGTCTTCTTATTTCTGTGCTTAGACCATTTTTTCATTAGTTTATTTTAATTCATATATTTATATTAATAAGACTTTTATTAAAAAAAATAAGAGTTGTCAATAAAGTCATAACTAATGTTTTATTATTAAAAAGTGCCAGTACTTTACAAATTGTACGTTTGTATCGGGACACCCTTTATTTACGTGTTGCACAGTATTTTCCATATTAAAGAACCTGTAACGGGTAAATATTAATAACGCAACCCGACACAAAGTGACTCCATCATAATAACGCACATGCAAAAGTTAATACTAGTGATTTTAAAAAAGACAGGAAGGCATAAACACAAATCTGACGTGCGAATTGTGGACGTGATCATAAAAATGATAACAAAGATAAAAACACGTACGAGCTTTTCGTAGCATACAAATTATTTAACAACGCGTGCTGTTTTAAATTCAAAAAGACTTTAACTCGTATTTTACAAGACACGCCACACGAAACTGCGACTGCATAAGCAACATTAATGTTTTGCTTATAATTCTGCCTAACGCTTTTTGCATAATGCTAATTTTTATACGCCCTACTTACAAGATTTTTCGTTTTTTTATGTTTACCACAATATTCCAAATAAATTATGATATCTTATTGTCAGATATTTTCCGTTTTCATTCTCTTGCTATTTTATTTATTTTTATATCAAATGCAACAGGTCGCGATTACTCCTGCCTCCCACCATGCCCAATTTTGTCACATTCTATTGTACTGACAATGACAATTTGACCAAATGAAGTTTGTCAAAATTGATCGTTTAAATTTGGTTATTCTAGAAATAATAAAAATAATAAATAAGAATATCTGGCTCATCTACTGTCAAACAATTTACACGTATAAGTATTTATTTTCCAATTTGCACCGAATAATGGAGGTTCCAATAATCGACACTCTACTGTATCAATATAATCACTTTTATAACTTGAAGGTTTTTAAATTTTAAAATAAAATTTTAATATTTTATAAAATGTTTTTAAAGTAGAAAATAATTGGTATGTAGGCAAATGTATTTGTCTCCTGTGCTTATATCAAAATATAATAAATGTAATAAAACACAATACTTTATCAAAAGGAAAATTATTTAATATAGCTTAGATAGTTTAACTTTAAATGCTATTTTAAAACACTAATTATTTAACAGCTTCTTTTTATGAGCAAAACATTATTACAGATTTGTTGCAACATTAATGCCATTAAGGTAAAATCGATTAATTTAAAGTAGTTGAACAAGTTTCTATAACGACCACTCATTGAATTGAAAGCTCTTTGTACTGAAACTTTTGTTTACCTTGCAACTTTCTAGACTTCTTCACTAAAACACAATTTAAAAACTTGTTCGTCATTTTTTCCGAAAATGTATCAGTTTTTGACTGGATGAAGCAATTTTTTACTTTAATTCTCTCAAACTCATTGTTCGATTTTTTTAAATTTTTAAATTAAAAAAAAATCATTGCCGCACTAGTTTTCGAAGTTATACTTCTTTTGGCGTTTGGGAGTAAAGTTTTAGCACGCTACGGAAGTTGCGCGTGCGCAGCTAACGCAAATTCGACTACTGTAGTTAGTCGACTGAGAAATTAAATTAAATTGTTGTGAATCATGCTTAAAACCGAGTGCGCACATTTGAGCTCAAAGTGGCACATTCCGATCTCGGGAAAATAAAGCGCGCCGCTCCGCGTCGCGCTTTATTTGCCTCCCTCACTCGGAAATGTGCAACTTTTTGCTTGAATACGCACATCCTCGTATTCATTGGATTTATCTACTTTATTTGTCGCTCTGTCAAATCATAAACTTAAATATAGTGCAGTAAATATCGGTTTTATGTTCGAAAAACGTATTCACCATAGTAATGAGTGGAAGGGAGCGAAAAGATACGACAATCTCGTCAATGCGAGTGAGAGGGAACGATTAAAATTATTCAACTAATTTTTCGTTTAATTTATTGGCCTAAATTATTGTGAATCATGCTTAAAACGGAGTATGCACATTCGAGCTCAAAGTGGCACATTTCGATCTCGGGAAAATAAAGCGCGCCGCTCCGCGTCGCGCTTCATTTGCCTCCCTCGCTCGGAAATGTGCCACTTTTCGCTCGAATGCGCACATCTTCGTGTTTATTGATTTGCCTTTATTAATCTTTTCACTTTTAAACCAAAAAAATTAATTTAGTTTAGTAAATATGAATTTTATGTTCAAAATTGTATTTACTATAGCAATAAGTGGAAGTGAGCAAAAAGATACGATAATTTCGCAGGTGCGAGTGAGAGAAAACGATTAAATTAATTTTTTATCTAATTTATTGGCTTAAATTTTGTGAATCATGCTAAAAACGGAGTGTGCACATTCGAGCTCAAAGTGGCACATTCCGATCTCGGGAAAATGAAGCGCGCCGCTCCGCGTCGCGCTTCATTTGCCTCCCTCGCTCGGAAATGTGCCACTTTTCGCTCGAATGCGCACATTTTCGTATTTATTGATTTGCCTTCATTAATATTTTCACTTTCAAACCAAAAAAATTAATTTAGTTTAGTAAATATGAATTTATGTTCAAAATTGTATTTACTATAGCAATAAGTGGAAGTGAGCGAAAAGATACGATAATTTCGAAGGTGCGAGTGAGAGAAAACGATTAAATTAATTTTTTATCTAATTTATTGGCTTAAAATTTGTGAATCATGCTTTGTATTTATTGATATACACTAGAGCCTGTGGCGCCAAGTTCAAAACGTCCTCAGAAGAAAAAAATCACCCCAATCTTAATTTCAGTTATAAAAATAGTTAACTTTAAAACGATTTTATTAATATTTTTTTTTCTTAATAATTGGTAATTAAATTATTGATTTATTTACTAAGAAAAACCATACGTGCTTTTTAAAATTCAAAATTAGACCAAAATTATATTTGAGTAGAAGTCTTAATATATGCAATGTATACAAATCCAATTTTTTGAAGTAATTTAAACGTTTCCAATCAAAATTCGTTTCGGTTTTATCGAGAAATATTCCTGTTTCTTTGTTGCTTTATTGATGCAGAAATTGTAAGACACTTTCACTTTGCGGTAAACGATAAACTAAAACCCACCGACAATTATTATAATAATAATGTATTGACGCGTCTTGGAACTAATTGCTATGAGAGAATACCTATAGCGAATCTTCATTACAATATAAGTAAACATTTCTTTTGCACAAAACATCACAGTTATTACCCATTTCTTAACCCTGTCAACAAGCATTTACTTATAAATTAAGTTTTCGTTTCTTTGAAAACGAAAGTTATTTCAAAGGGCCTTTAAAAATTGAATACTAAAATAGCCTTATATTGTATTCAATATTTTTAGTTCTTTTTCCAAACTTTGATTTCGAGCCCGGCTTATCCATTAATTTTTTATATTTAGCATTTAAAATGTGATGGGTATCTTAAAAATAATAGTCCCTTAATTAATTCTTTGCATACTAGTCGAACGAGATAGAAAAACAAGATAAAATCGAAATACCTACATCACATTAACAAAACCATAAAACGCTAAATTTCTATAAAAAAAAAACATTTTTAAATACTAATCTAATAAATTAAAGCCGAAAAAGGTATTTGTGAAATGATTTAAAAGCGCAAAAAAAGTAAAGGAAACGCTTTTTCTAAAGCGGAATTTGAATATTTTCTCGATCAATTCAAATGCGACATGGAATATCAATCATTCGTAAGACTACCAAAGTGTTTACGAAATTTTTTGCGGGAGGTGCTTAATATTTGAATAGCACCAAATTAAAAAAATTATGTGTACGTATAGAACGTAATATATTTAGTGTTGATAACGCCAATAAAAGGAACTCGTTTTAGATTTTCAAACTTGTTTTCGCTAAAGTGTTAGTGAACTTGTAAGTAAAACAATTTACTTTTTTCGATAAAATCATAGTACGTGTTTCGTTTTTTGCCATTTATTTTACACGTGTAAAGTTCTTTATAACTTTCTTAAAGTTGCTCCCATTTCGTCCGGCAGATTCGAAACTGTATTACAATTGATATAATAAATGTATTTATCCTTTACGAAATAAGACCACACACCTTCTGTTCGTCTTGGCCTCCGGCTTATTAATTCAAAGATTAAAAATAAATTGGTGTGTGTACTTTGTTTTTTTTTGAATCGCCATTTCAAAGTAATTTTAGCTAGAGTATTTACTCTGTACTACAGATGTAATGGCAAAATTATATACGGTTTTTAATTTTATATTTATACAGGGTGTTTTAGCAGAAAAAAAAAATTTTTAACGATATGTCTAGAAAGCCAAAATAAGCATAATAAATTCATATGTGCAAGTTTAATTTTCTAATATTTTTTTTAGTTTTTAAATTGTAATTAATCAAAATATTTCTGAAACAAGTGAAAATTGGACTTGAACATAGGAGTTTATTTTGGCTTTTAAGACATGTTTTTAAAATATTTTTATCTTATTCCGAAACACCCTGTATACAGTAGATTCTGTTTATAAAAATTATTAATATTTTTGTTTAGTAAAATCTGCTATTTTGTTTCATTATATCGTTTTTAATTTGCACAATGGCATGTCAAAATGATTCTTGTTCATTAGAAAATATTATAGAATATTTATTTGTGATCTTCAAGCGATTTGTAGATTCTCCGTATTTTAATATGTCACGTAGCCATATTCCCTTTCTTTTTTTGTTTTCGTTATCTAAAATAACAGCTATTATAGCCAAATCTTATGTAAATAATTTTTTAAACATTTATACGTCCGAACCACATTTTGTATTTATGAATATACACTCAAATATCATTAATTTTTGGACACCTACAAAAATGTTAGTTTTGATGGTTTTCTAGCTTAAAAATACATTGAAAAAATGCCATAAACAAGAAAAAAAATAATAAAGTAGAAATTATTAAACAGAAATTTATTTTACTCAAAAACAAGATCCTATACATTTATATATGAAAACAATATAGGAAACGAAAGGTACAATAATATTCAGACACCACAAATTATACCTATATAAATAATAAAAACAAAAACATTGCAAAATTAATATGTTGTTGCTAATTCTTTATTTGTTAAAATATTTTGTAATCTTTGAAGCATAAAAGCTACCACTTTTTCTAATGTTTTATTGCGTTTTTTAACTATTCTTCATTTAATATGCGCATTACTCTTGTTTATTCGGAAAAACGTTTTTTTGTAATCTTTTTCTTTTAAATATGTTCATAAATGTATAACAAACGCTGGTGTAAAATTAGTCAAATGCGAGGTACGATAGTTTCTATGAAGATCGACGTTATGTTAGTAGAATGGAAGATTTTTAAATAATCCAACGACATTTTTGGTTTACTAAATCAATTTATTTTAACAGTGGGGCATATTTCCGTATTGTGCACTATATAGTGTAACAGAACTCCAGGTTAATCAACCAAAGGATAACGTAAGCTTTATGAAGCAATGCAACTTTGAAAAAAACACACGCGTGGTAATTTGTACAATATTTCAAGCATATCACCTTACTCGCATTCATATTGCATATTGAGTCTCGTTTTCTGAATTACACACCTATTAGTCCGGCAAACTTGTTCCTCGTACATTGTTAACACTGTTCCTTATGGTTTTTCTAAATAATTTTAATTACAAATTACAAGACTGTATGTAAGGAAACCTGTTGTACCTTGGTCCCTTTGTATCTAGGGCAACTTTATTTTTTTTAATATTTACGGGCTTTCGTGACCCATAATTTTGGATATTTCAAATGCCACATTGACAGACATTAACGTGAAGTTAGCAGTAGCTGGCCAACGTACTTTGTTAATGAATGAGATCAATTGAAATTTTTAAACGAAAAAAAGTAAGTCTTTTGATATTCTTTTTAATTTAAATATCTTATTGATTTTTATTACCTAATAACAAATGACTCATCGTAATAGAAAGGTTATTTATTAATGTTTGCATAGTAGTGGTCTGATTTTGGCACAGCATAATCTTTAATTTTATTTTTGAGTTTAAACAACAAGGGTCGGTGTGTTATACCTCGGTCACTGTCAATAAATTGTACCTTGGCCCTAAGATCAACGTGCAATAAATAAAAATTTAGATATACCTTTGTTATAAATTCTTATTTTTTTTTTATATTGCTTCAGATAATATGCCTCGCAAGTCTAACGAAAAATTTAAATTTTTGCAAAATTAACCATTAAGTATGTGAAATTTTAGTATACGAGAAAAGTTTTGTTAATTTTTGAAACAACTTTAGTGTCATCACAAAGAAGAACATTAGTAGTTCTTTTAATTCAAAATTAAATATATATTTTTTACAGAACAATGAGTTTTATTTTGCTTAATGTGAATAGAGCCAAGGTACTATGAGCACAGGATAAAAGTTACTTATTCTTGAGGGTTTAACTCCTCCTTAAGACAAATCAAGTCAGAGTGTTTATCAAAATAAGATATAGTGGGTTGGTCTTACAATTCTTGAAACAGTGTTTCTTTAACAGTCACGTTTTATTACCAATTAAAATCTTAAGAAAATAAAATAAAGCCGGATCGTATGTCATAACTGAACTGCTTACATTGAGGATTTGGAGTATTTTAACTTAGAAAAATCTCGACTGCATGCTTCATATTAAATAATGATGGGGTCATACAATTTTTGTATTTTAAAGTTACCACATATTTATCTATGGATGTATACAGCTTTTCAAATAATTCCTTACACCTATTTAGACATATTAAAATTTGATTTTGATAAAATCTAAATTAATTAAATATCGAAACATTAATTATAATTGTTGAAACTAGGTGGTAAAAATGTATGACTTATTGATATCTTCTAAAAACAATAAGAATAATACTACATAGTATGTATTCATTATATTCACAAGGACAAACTCATGTAAGGTGAATCACACATTTTGTTAGGAGTAAGGGTCGACACATCTGTATACGGAGCATTAAAATCTGTGGTTCGAATTTTGCTGATAGGTTGTTTTTTCGGTACATGTTAAATAAAGAAACAATTGTTTTTTTTTAAATTACGTAGCATTTGTTCTTTGTGTCCCAAATATCATTTAAAAGTAAATATGGTATTTGCCAAAAATTATATTTAATATGACACAAATCATAACATTTTTATTAACTATAATTTAAAATATGAATAAGTTTATTTTTCAATGTTGCATAATTTAAGATGATATTTATCAAAAACAGAGAAAACAATATATTTCGTACTAATCTAGATAACTGCAGACACATCATGTTCAACTCGAATTATTTAGAACAGCGTATAAAAAAGAGGCTGTCATTGGGATTCGAACCCCAAAATACGTTTTCTTTAGACCACTGCTTTAATCTTTAGAGCAAGGAGGTCTTATCATGATGACGGAATTTTATTTTTTATTTTATTTAGCGGACACGTCTTAGATAATTTGAAATTACAAGCGTTCATTCTTTATAACATTGTGCAAAAACAATACCTTATCGAGAAACTAAAATTGTAAATACTATAATGAGCAAAAATACTACATAAGCAGTTTCTAGTCATTGTAGAATGAAAGAGCAATCTGATTTAATTCTATATTTTCACAATCTCCTAATACTGTAAACATACGGACTGGTTCTATTTTGTTTTCATAATATCTTAAGTGGTTGATAAATAAACATTTCTACAATTACTTCGGAAAAATAAACTTTAATAATAAAACACTGTTACTAATTTTAAGGCCAACCTACCATATTTTAATGTGATAAACTCTTGACTTGATTTGTCTTAAGGAGGAGTTAAATCCTCAAGAATAGGTAACTTTTATCCTGCGTTCATAGTACATCACCTCTGTTGTACCCAGTCCATAGATTCACTAATTTTTAAATCTTATAGCAATTTGAGTAAACGGCTGGTAATGCTTTCAAATATTTTATGATGAATACCTTATTAGTGCCCCACTACGATAAATTCATTTTATCAACAAATTGTTACAGATACAAGTGAAAAAAGGCCAAGGTACATAGGTATATTAAAAATGATGATTTATTTTTGAAACATAAAAATGTTATATTTATGTACGCGCGTTATAAGTTATACTTCTTTGGCGTATCTAAATTAAATATAACCAATTTTTGATTTGAAGATGCGTGAGACAAATCAGCCAAATGTAATTAGTACGAAGATGTGCACATTCGAGCGAAAAGTGGCACATTTCCGAGCGAGGGAAGCAAATGAAGCGCGACGCGGAGCGGCGCGCTTCATTTTCCCGAGATCGGAATGTGCCACTTTGAGCTCGAATGTGCGCACTCAGTTTTAAGCATGATTCACAATAATTAATTTAAATTTTTAGTCGACTAACTTCAACAGTAGAATTTTTATTAGCTGTGCGCGCACAACTTCCGTCGCCTGCTAAAATTTTACTCTCAAAGCGCCAAAAGAAGTTATTATGGAAAAACAAACGCCATAACTTTTTCCGAATAGAAAATCCGAATTTAAGTTTTTTATTTGAAGGAAAAATCATTAATTTAGACAAATCCAATAAGTGCGAGGCATGTGCCACTTTGAGCTCGAATGTGGCACTCGGTTTTAAGCTTGATTCACAATAATTAATTTATTTTCTTAGATTGCTAACTTCGTGCTGTCGAATATTCGTTAGCGGTGCGCGCGCAATTTCCGTTGCCTGCTCTCAGCGCGCCAAAAGAAGTATACCTTCAAAAATTCCACCTATCCATTATTATTACTAATTAAAAACGAATATACAGTTTTTTGACGTCCTACGCCGAGTAAAGACTTCGCCTTTGTAGGTCATGTTGTTCGGTTGTCTCATTAATAAAAATATAAAATCAAAACAAAATCCGTTCGAAGCGTTAATTGATACAATAACCTACCCAATTAATCAGCTACAAAATACTAGATATTTATCTATGTTAACAACCATAATAATTTATGTGTCGGCGAAATAATAATTTCCAAACAAGATTTCGCAATTAGCCATCCTAGATTTCGCCATCGTGTGCGCCGCGCGCGTATTCGCCTTCGTGCGTTTTTCGTCCGACTTTTTGGTCGCCGGCCGCCTAAAGATGCCCACAAGACCGAAGACGAAATCTTTCTAGGAACCGCAGATAGAAGCAGAACCGGATTAATAAAGCGGCCCGATTATAATCTGGCGACTCCGCCAGAAAAAGCTTAGACCTTTTGAGGATATCGAATTTGGGAGCGAAACGAAACCGCCTCGTTTATTGTCCTTAAAACGTCACCTTTTCCAGCGTCACTCCACTTGCAAAAGCGACCGCTTTCAAAGCTATTGCATTGTTATGGGGAACGTGGGAGTTTACTACAAAAGTGTACGCTTTAAATATATCGCGTATTTCGTGTGGGGGCGAATCTGAATAAATAAAATTGCTCGTAGGCCGTTGGGCTATTAATCTATTCCACGCACCGATACATTCTGTTTTAGAAGTTTCCACGGAATTCCGCAATTTTCTAGACCGGCGCTAGAAATTTGTAGATTTTTTTCTTTTGGTTCGTAAAATAAGTGGAAATTCGAAAAATTTTATGGTGGCGACCGTGGACGACTTGCTTTCACGTCTCATATTAAATTTATGACTAAGCCCACAATATTTTACGCACAGTTGTTCAATAGAAACTACTAATTCAGCTGAAGAAAGCTCTGAAGCAATTGGCTTTGGAATTATATATGTAGGTACTTATTTCGATAAATAAAATTGTTTTATTCATTTTGCTTCCGATATTTATAAATTTTGCAAAAGATCGAAAATCGATTTTGATCCGATTCTAATAATTTTGAATTTGGTTACCTACAAAAAATTATAAAGTGACTGTGTTGAAATAAAAAAAACAATATAATAAAACTCAGGAAAAAAATATGTTTAGGTTAGGAATATTATGACGCCACAGTTGAGAGTACTGTATAGTAGTTTCAAAATCGCGTGGCACGCGAGTAAGGCCCGAGCTGCGCGAAGGAGGAGCCCAATATCTACGGAAGCGCAACTTCGGTATGTAACGAACAAAATCGACACAAGAAATGCTGTTCTAAAAGCATCAGACTTGGCGACTTACATTTTGTCATACTTGATCACTTTGAAAGAATAATAATCCGTAGTTTTGAAAAATACTGATTTTGTACATAAACAATCCACCAAAAACGAATAATCAAAACTAAATACAGAAAAAATCATAAAATACAACAATGTTATGCAGGTCGGGTCAAGTACCATACATATCAAAGACTTCGAACAAGTTTAGGCTGTTTGAGCATTGAATAACATCGAAGGTTGACTGCCACGATATTTTGAAACTACTACACTTATAGCAGATTTTTACTCACATTGTCTCAAATCCCCAAGATTGGCAAATTTGGCATTTGCAGCACTTTATTTTTTTATAAAGTAGGCAACAATTGTTCTTGTTAATCTATTTGTTGTGTAATGTAAAACGTCCAGTAAATGACCGATTTATTTCATCGAGAACAGTTTTGCTATATAAAAATACTAAACAAATTAATAAACCCAAAATAACCCTTGCAGTTGTAATAAGATGAATTAATGAAAACATTATCGCAATTTAACCATAAATTTTATAAAATTAACAATTCATGATCTTTTCGTGTAAATATTCACCGTGATATAGCCTAGTGAATGACCGATTAATTGTTTCGCCTATTAAAAACAAATAATTCATAAAATTTTGTAAATTTATTACAAACACTATACTTCGTGTAGTTTTTTTTATTAATGTTTTTTTTGTATTCTATATATTGTAGGTTATGTTGAGGCTTAGAAGGTTACACCCATATTTTTGAATTGCGTCCTGCAACGCTTTAACATTGTATCTTGCAAACTGCTATATAAATTTTACTATTTTAGTTATCCACTTTATTATTACTTTTATTTCTTTCAATTAAATGAAAAAGGAGACATACAAGATTGCATAAATAAATATAAATTAATTTTTTTTATGGCTATAAACATTATTCACTGGTAGGGGGTCGCAGATTGGGCGGTTTACCCTATTTAAGCGCATATTTGTGTAAAAATATCTTTAAAATAATACTTTTGACTTTTTAATTAATTAAATGTCGAACGCTTTTACCATACTCTAATTAAAACAATGATTTATACATTTTTTGTTCATCTAAACTAAGGAATGTGTGTGTAACTTAATTCTTAGATCCGGGCATAAAATTAACACCTACACACAAATATAATGTAATTTAACAAGAATTTTGCAAAAAAAACACAGCCTTTTGAAGAAGTAAGAACTCGGACACTTGATTGATGTTCCACTTTTCGTAAAATATGAGTTTTGATAATGCGAACGATAACAAGCTTAAAACATATTAAGATTTCTTGATACCAACATACGTACTTGCACAAAGAACCAAAATACATTTTGCTAAAAATAATATGTCCAATTTACAACGGGTTAATCTTAAATCTTAAATAGACATGAAAATATCTTTCAATTTACATTGAAAAACTCTCGTTTTATTTTTTTACACATATTTTGCTTTCTGGCAGTTACTGTTTTGCAAGAAAAAATTTGTATTTAATTAAAGAGGCAAAAATGGAATTCTTGTTAGAATTTCTTAATAATTGGTATTTTCTTTGTCAATTTTGTAGAAAACGGCGCCCCGAAAGCTTGCTTGTGGACAACGAGACGGATGACCTAAAAACGGAACAGTCCCGTTCAAAACGGGACGTATGGTCACATTATATATCGAGCAGAGTGTGCAAAGCGCCGAATAACTCGTAAAATAACACAAGAAAATATTTTAAAAATTGTTAATTATCGGTCTTTCAACGTATAAGAGTTCAGAAAATTATACACCTGTGCAGGTAGTCGGGGACAACTGGCCGAGTTTGAAGTTTGATTGTTTCTAGAAATGTTTCCATGCGATAAAAAAAAGCTCGAAACCCGAAACATAACAATCCCTTGACAAACGAAAGCCGCGAGATGAAACCAGTTTTCTTTAGCCCTAACCTTGAATTATTTTAGGACGTTTTAACGGCTTTTTCTTTTGTTAAGTTATTTTTGAACGACCCAATATCATTTCTTAGAAAAATCAGTATATTTCCTTTTTGTTGCTTTTTTGGTCTGTCGAAAGGACTATATGTGGCACATAGTCCGCATATAAATTAAAGAATAAAAGTTATTGGGCTTTAAATATTTTTTTTGGGCCCACGATACATTCGGTTCGTTGCATCTTTTGACTATCAACACCGATATTTTACGATCAAAATTAATTTTATTATATAGTGTAAAACGTCTAGCGAATGACCGATTTTTTTGCATCAAAAGCTATTTTGATATAAAAAATACTAAACTCAAAACAACCGATACAGTTGTAATGAGATATTATTTTAGTTCGTGAATTAATAAAAACATTATCGCATTTTGGTCATAAACTTTGTAAAATTAACTTATAAAGAGTTTAAAATGAGGTGTCCAGTGTGGTATGACCGCTTTGGTCTAAAAAATGATCGGGTATAGCCCAGTCAATGACCAATCGATTGCTTCGCCTATTAAAATCAAATAGTTTAGAAAATTTTGTAAAATTTATTTTAAACAATAGATAATATGTGTAGTAATTGTATAAACAAATTTAATCTTTCACATTTTATTTAAATTATCGTGTTTTTTAAATATTTTATGGGATGAAGAGTATAGTCTTCATCCTGCTGCTATAGCAGCATAATTTCTTAAATATAAAGATTCTGCCGCTTTGTTTCAATCGTAACTCAATTTGGATATCCTTTTTTTTGCGGCTTCTAATCGAATTTTTTTTTAATTTTGATTCTTTTTTGGCTTCTCTTTTCTTTTTTATTTTCTATTTCTTCTCCTTTTGCTTTTTTTTTGCAATACCTATGTAATGTTAAGAAATAAATAAAAATATTAATGTTTTACAATAGTCGGTCATTTATTAGTTTAATAGTGTTATAGTAAAACATATCGGTTAATGACCGACATATATCAAGTGATTAATAAAAAAAAAAGAATACAATAGTCAAAATACATAGTTTAAAGAAACGTCATATTTCATAAATTGGAGTTAAATTTCATCAATAATCAAGTCACAAGCAAAGTGCAATATAAATTTAATTATTATAGTTATACACTTCTTAATTACTTTTATTTCTTGTACTTAAATAAAAAAGGAGACATGTAAGACTGCATAAATAAATATAAATTGATTTTTTAAATTGGTTTCTCGTAACGGTCGTTCACTGGTAGGTGGTCACAGACTGGACATTTTACCCTATTGGTAAATGTACCTTTGCGTGTATCAACTTAATTTATTTTGGCTTTTATTTATTTTGCTTTTTCTAACACTAAAATTGACCAAATCTTATTAGATTAATTGTAACTAACTTTTCCCTAAAACTTTTGACGAACTTGAATAAATTCCACATTAAAACATTTTTGTATTATATAGATTTTTTTAAATTTAATATTTATTGTTGAAAAAATGCAGCCTGTGCAATCTAACCTAAAAGTTATACGTTTATAATTTTTTGGATCTTGATTTTT
Organism: Sinopyrophorus schimmeli; assembly: GCA_036325965.1. Taxonomy (NCBI): domain Eukaryota; kingdom Metazoa; phylum Arthropoda; class Insecta; order Coleoptera; family Elateridae; genus Sinopyrophorus; species Sinopyrophorus schimmeli. Next base: position 673,789 of record JARFIZ010000408.1, read on the forward strand.
TTAATGACTTATATTCACACATATTAATACCACCAATTTGCAATATTGCATCGTAAAAGGCACAGAAATATAAAAAAAGGCAATATATAATTTTCTTAGATAAATAACATACATATACGGACATCATGTTTATATTTTAACTTTACTATAAACGATATATTAATTGTTTGCTCGCACGATGTGTACAAACTGTAATTAACGTTATACTTGATTTACTATTTGCAATATAATTGCTTAAAGTTTACCATTTATAGCATGCAACTACTTGGGTAATGTTTTGCGCATTATGGAAGCTTTACCATTCATTGCTCTAAACTAAGTAAAACGTTTACAATCAGGAAATAACTTTTTGAAGTTATACTTCTTTTGGCGCGCTTAGACTAAAAGTATCGGTTTTCTGTTCAAAAAACGTATTTACCATAACAATAAGTGGAAGGGAGCGAAAAGATACCACAATCTCGTTAATGCGAGCGAGAGGGAACGATTAAAATTATTCAACTAATTTTTCTTTAATTTATTGGCCTAAATTATTGTGAATCATGCTTAAAACCGAGTGTGCACATTCGAGCTCAAAGTGGCACATTTCGATCTGGAATGAAGCGCGCGCCCGCGTCGCGCTTCATTTGCTTCCCTCGCTCGGAAATGTGCCACTTTTCGCTCGAATGCGCACATCTTTGTATTTATTGATTTGCCTTCATTAATCTTTTCACTTTCAAACCAAAAAAATTAATTTAGTTTAGTAAATATGAATTTTATGTTCAAAATTGTATTTACTATAGCAATAAGTGGAAGTGAGCGAAAAGATACGACAATCTCGTCAATGCGAGCGAGAGGGAACGATTAAAATTATTCAACTGATTTTTCCTTTAATTTATTGGCCTAAATTATTGTGAATCATGCTTAAAACCGAGTGTGCACATTCGAGCTCAAAGTGGCACATTTCGATCTCGGGAAAATGAAGCGCGCCGCTCCGCGTCGCGCTTCATTTGCTTCCCTCGCTCGGAAATGTGCCACTTTTCGCTCGAATGCGCACATCTTTGTATTTATTGATTTGCCTTTATTAATCTTTTCACTTTCAAACCAAAAAAATTAATTTAGTTTAGTAAATATGAATTTTATGTTCAAAATTGTATTTACTATAGCAATAAGTGGAAGTGAGCGAAAAGATACGACAATCTCGTCAATGCGAGTGAGAGGAAACGATTAAAATTAATTCAGTTACATCAAAGAAGTATAACTTCTAACGCGTGTACACAAGTAGTCCCAGCGGTTTATTTTTAATTACAATTGCCAAATATTCTCAAAAATGAATGGGTTTATTAGAGAAACATGTGCTTTAATAAATAAGAGCCAATTAAAGAATAAATTGCAAAGTTAATTAATCGTTATGACGCTGATGTTAACTGTTCATATATCGATTGCCACTATTCTCAACTCAAATAATGGTTTTATTAGTAGGTGTGGTAAATACTGGAACACATTTTCAAATGGATAGTTGCTATTTTATGGTCGGTGCAGCTCACCGTGGAGCCGAAGCTGTGGAAATATGGTTTAGTACCATACTTAATTTTTATTATTGCACAGCGTTCACTATTTACGGGAAGTAGTTACGTCCGCATTTATGTCAATACTTTGTGTTTGTCCTACAAGTTTGTCGATAAAGACATAATATCGCTTTGATCACAAACGCCGCTGCTATTGCGCCGGATATGTTCTTATAAGGCGAAATTTAAGGTTAAACTAAAAAATGCAACTATTTATGGTTATTGCAACCTGAGATGCTTAATTAACACAAAAATGTAGTTTTTATTTTGTTAATTGGTCGCGATGAATGTTTTAATTACAACAAAGAGAATGTGCAAAAGAACAGAAATTATTTATTTTGAAGTAATTTGATTTCTCTAAAAAGTTGAACGTAACACAGAAGATTGAAAATAAATTGTTTAAAGAAGATAGCAGGCCACAAAGAAAAGATTGTTCAGTATCGTTTGGTGCTTTGAAATTTTAAGCCTTTAAGGTGTCACTATACACTGGTGTGCATAATTTTTCGCTCAATTTCGTTTTTCACATTTATTTTTTGTATCAAATAATATATTATTTTATGATTCAAAATTTAGAATTTATTCAAAGTTTAATAAATAATTTATACAGTGTGATCAAGAATGATTGACGTGTGTTTCAATTTGGTGCTCTACCAATTTGGTGTTTTTTGTTACTCTAAGTTGGTAAGCTTTGCCATAAGATATCTGTGCGTTTGTATCCGTTACCGTCCATTACTTTTATTATTTTCCTGTATTTTGAATTCATCTTTCTAATGTTGTTTTTCTTATTTGTCTCTTTATAAATTAATCGTTCGACAATAGTTTTCAATATGTTTTTTTGTTGGATTTTGTTTCAAAAAATTAGACCAGTGCTTTTCGGTTTTAATGGTGTTTAGAATATAAATATAGTGTACTATAGATTTTTAAATGTTCGACTTCTAAACACATTTATAATATCTAATTATACTATTTTTTTAGTTTACATAAATTTTATCGATTTCGAAAGATTTGGCATTCCAATCACACCACTCTGTATACGCATCTTAATTTATGTAGACCTTTACTTAACATTTCTACCTGTGCTTATAACTCTCAGGCATTTCGATTATTATAAAGTTTTATCTTTATTTTACTTTCGATCTGAACATTTTATTTTCCTGCATAATAAGAAACGATTTACAAGTTAACAGCGTTCCTACCAAAAATTTATGCGCTAGTACAGTTTGTGGTAGTTGTTAAACGAGAATACTTCGAGCGAGTTATAAAAAAAACTTCAAAGATTCCAGGAAGAAGGCTCAATTAATTTTTTAGACTTATAATTTACCCTTCCATTTTTAGTTTTTAATCCGCACCGCCTTGGGCCAGCGGCAGGAATGAAAAACCATCGGATGCGATACGCACGCACAATTTTTCGAAATGTATCATAATTTGCAAGAATTTGTTTTTCTTAGACAAACCAAAAAAGGAGAACGAAACGACTTATTTTGTAATGACATACTAAATTAGATTGTAGGAAAAAAAAGGGCAGTATAATGGGCCCAACTATGCGGCCAACAATTGTATAATTTTAAATTAAAAATAATAAGATAATAAATTAATTGTTGTAAATCGTGCTTAAAGCCGCGTGTGCACATTCGAGCTCAAAGTGGCACATTCCGATCTCGGGAAAATGAAGCGCGCCGCTCCGCGTCGCGCTTCATTTGCCTCCCTCGCTCGGAAATGTGCCACTTTTCGCTCGAATGCGCACATCTTCGTATTTATTGATTTGCCTTAATTAATCTTTTCACTTTCAAATCAAAAAATTAAATTTAGTTTAGTAAATATGAATTTTATGCTCAAAAAATGTATTTACCATAGCGATAAGTGGAAGTGAGTGAAGAGATACGATAATTTAGTAGGTGCGAGTGGGAGAAATCGATTAAATTAATTTTTTGTCTAATTTATTGGCCTAAATTTTGTGAATCATGCTAAAAACGGAGTGTGCACATTCGAGCTCAAAGTGGCACATTCCGATCTCGGGAAAATGAAGCGCGCCGCTCCGCGTCGCGCTTCATTTGCCTCCCTCGCTCGGAAATGTGCCACTTTTCGCTCGAATGCGCACATCTTCGTATTTATTGATTTGCCTTAATTAATCTTTTCACTTTCAAATCAAAAAATTAAATTAAATTTAGTAAATATGAATTTTATGCTCAAAAAATGTATTTACCATAGCGATAAGTGGAAGTGAGTGAAGAGATACGATAATTTAGTAGGTGCGAGTGGGAGAAATCGATTAAATTAATTTTTTGTCTAATTTATTGACCTAAATTTTGTGAATCATGCTAAAAACGGAGTGTGCACATTCGAGCTCAAAGTGGCACATTTCGATCTCGGGAAAATGAAGCGCGCCGCTCCGCGTCGCGGTTCATTTGCTTCCCTCGCTCCAAAATGTGCCACTTTTCGCTCGAATATGCACATCTTCGTATTTATTGATTTGTCTTAATTAATCTTTTCACTTTCAAATCAAAAAATTAAATTTAGTTTAGTAAATATGGATTTTATGTTATGATTTTATGCATTTGCTTCCCTTGCTCGAAAATGTGCCACTTATCGCTCCGATTGTACATATAACCCATAGCCATCAAATTTAGCTACATTATTATTTTTTTTATTAAAAAAAACAGTGCGTGTACTTACCTATGTATGCGCGTTAGAAGTTATACTATTTCGTTGTTACTAAATTTACTAAATATAATCACGTGATATATTGCGGACTTTGCGTTTGTGTATAGCTAGACCAGCGGTAGCGAACCTATAGCACGCGTGCCACAAGTGGCATGTATGAATATTTTTCTATCACGTTATAGATTTTTCAATTGTATCCTTATGTTACAGCAAAAAACGAAAAAAATTGTCGGCTTTAGAAAGGGCTGTGAAACAATTAAAAATGATTGGTTATTAAATACAATTAAAAAGAACACATAATTTTAAATAAGAAGAAATTGAAATGCTATTTCGGAAATCTATCGCTGTTTAAAAAAACAAGCAACTGCTGGATTGTATTTTTCCGCAACTTATACTTTCGAGTCATCATTTTAAGAAATAAATTTTATAAAAGGTAGTTATTAAAATAAGCGCGGCTTATGCATTGCTTAAAGCTATGACTTATGATCGCTATATATCGGGGGTGGCAAAACTCCTTGATAATCCGAGCCATTTTTCAAAATTTGAAATTTTTCGCGAGCTGTAATTAAATACGTATTTAAAGGTATGCAAAAAAGGTAATAATAATAATAATAATAATTTAAAAGACATTTCGAAACACATACAGAACGATAATAATTTTTTAAAATATAATAGCACAAAAATGAAAAGGAAACTAGGGTGCATTTATCGAGAGCCACAAATAATCCTTCAAAGAGCCGCATGTGGCCGCGAGCCGCAGGTTGGCCACCCCTGCTATATATGTATAATATTTGGTATCCAAAATACAATAACAATAATTTTATTAATAAAAGTTATAGGTAATTAGTATTGAGTTTTATATTGCAAAATGTATTTTATTAGAGTGCTTCGTTTAAAACGTCAAATTTTTTTGTACGCTCTTATGACATAAAATAGTTCTTAACATTCTCATCGAATTTCAGTCTTTAATTATAATTTTAAATAGCCGCCAGTTGACTATAGAATTTTTTCACTAATTTGCACAAAAATCGTCACATTTTGTTTCAATTATCTATATCTTTGCTGCAGTTTATGCAATCGTCTTACTCTCTGTGGCAAATTGTAGGAAAAATATCAATCTTTAACAGTGCCCGTAGTTGGATTTATGTAACTTACACGGTCTGACCGCTAAAAAATCGATTTTATCCATTTTTGCATTTTGATCATAAACATTTAGACTTACCGCAAAAACGTAACCGACAATTTTGGATGAAATTAAATTTGCTACGGAAAAAGTCCCAAGAGTAAATGTTGTAAAGCTATTAGTTTATGAAATAAGTCGATTCAAACGTATAAAAACCTAAAATATTTTTGTTTTATCAAACTTAACGTATTAAAAACTCAATATTAAATTTTTACTAGTCTATAATGATAAGGTGACTGAAAATAAAGTTTTTAATATATTCACGCTGTAAATATGAATCTTCTTCTTTATCTTTGTTCTTCATGCAGTTGTTTTAACTACTCGCTTATTGGGGTAGGTGTGTTTGTAAGGAGTATTGTCTTCTGTTATCAACCATTTCTGGAGGTATATTATAATCACGTTGAAGCTTCACAGATTCCATATACCTACTTTTCGTTTAAGAATTTTTTTCTATGTGCGTACGCCAATCTCCATAACGACCGAACCAATTTTCAGTGATGTATTGAGATTAGGTTGGGCAATTTTACTGTATTATTTCCGCGCGCAACTTCTGTTGCTTGCTAAAATTTTATTCTCAACGAACCAAAAGAAGTACAACTTCAAGCAACGTAACCCTAAAATCGCGCGTTACGAGAAAACTCATGTATTTTTTCGTAATTCGCACGTCGAATTTGGGCCTGGAATCTAACACTTTCCGTTAAATAGCTTGACCCTCGGGTTGTTGGAGTGTCAAAATACCAACGGGCTTGTAAACAAATGTAGTGTCATCGTAATGGATGATCGCTGCCGAAGCGCAAGGAGGTTCCTGAGAGGCGAAGAGAAGAAGAAGTTAATGGTGCTGGTTTGGTGGCTATTGTAAGACGGGTCATTGCCTGCAACTTTCCAGGGTCGCCTGAGATCTAATGCGGCTCACCTAACTTCTTAAGCACGATCGAACGCCTTGCATCCAGATGCAACTAATAATCCTTTTAAACACCAACACTGGGTTATTTATAAATAAACGCCGAGGAAATACTATAAGGAGAAAAAACGTGCGGAAATGTTGAATCGACGGACGAAGAAATGTTGACGACGACCGAAGTAGGCGAAAAATGTTTGGAATTTAAAACTAGTGCTTCTACGGCTAATTAAATTATTTAGATATCGTTTCTTTAATTGGAAATTTTTCTAACAGCTTTATTAAAGCACGAGACTTGCTTAACTGTTTTCCTTTAGAAAATTGTGAAATCAACATAAACATGGACACATTTAGTTTTGTAAATGAAAGTTAAAAATACAATACTATAAACGAGACGATTGGTTTATTATTAGTTCTTTTTTATACAGAACAATTTTTTTTAACAATTGGGGTTTTATTTAATTATTACTTCAAACCAAATATTAAATATTTAGAAATATGAATTTTTAATATTTTAATTCTCTCAATTTGTTATGAGTTTTATTAATAAATAATTAACAAAGAATAATTCTTAAAACATTTTAATCGGGATTTCAATTTAGAAGTGAAGCTTCTTTGCTGTGGGTTCTACAATTTTCGAAAATTTGAAAATTTGTAACTTTGCAAAAAATGCACCAATCGAATCGTTTTTTTTTCATTGTTCGTTTTTAATTCAAATAAACCGATAAATATTTTTAAAATTAGCGTGAACGCGGCTAAACATTTATTTCTATTATTTTTTCAAGACTATTCAAATTCGATCGCGTCTAAAATTAATAAATTGTTTAATAGTAAAAAAAATAATATTTTTTATTTCTTTATTGTTTAAATGCGTAAAAATGGTATTTATTATCATTCTTTTAGTTTTACATTTAAATTGTATGTAGTTTATATTTTTTTTAATAATTCAATTACTTTATTGAAAAAAAATCGTCAAAAAAAGTATAATTTAAATGGAAAACTATTAAAAAACTTTAAAGTAAGATAAATAGATAAATTGAAGAATATTTGATGGTTAAATTGAGTTAGAACATACGATTTAGAAATCAACCAATTTTTGAATTAAGAAAAAAAAATAAAAATATTTATTTTTATTTGTTTACCCACGATCAGACTAATTTTAAAAATGTTTATATTTATCGAAGTTTCTTGAATTTTTTAAAAAAATCGAATATGGCATACATCACAATTTTTTTTTATAATAATCCAAAAATTAACGATCAAGACAATAATTTAGATTAAAATCGTATTTTTTCTTAAAAAAGCATTTAAAAAATGCCCCCGTTCGTTAATATTCAAAGTATGCCATACCAATAACAATTATCAACAAAAACCAATTTTAAAAATTAAAAATACTAAAGCTTTCTGCTGTGCTGCATTAAAGTTTTCAATTCGAATTAAAGCAAGCAAACAATTACAGAAAAATTTGAAAAGGACGATCAACAATCGAAATACAGAAGCGTTTTTGTTACAATTTAACAGACAGTCGGTGACCCAGTTAATTATAATAATCTCAGGCCGTCTGCAACAGCAGTCAGTCTGCATCCCCGGGATATTTCTCTTCGAGAAAATTAATCCAGAGGTTTTGCGTTCGCATTGACAACCGAAAAAATTTCTTCTTTCGGCGTCGTCCGATTCGTCCGATCGAATCAAGGGATTCCTCAGTTCACACAATAAAACTTTATTTATTGCTCTTATAAAATCTTGCGTAAGCAATTAATCTGGCCATTTATGCCCTAATTAGCGTTTTCTTTTTCCGCATAAAAATACCAACGTTCGTTTCGTAAACTACAAATTTTATGAGTAATTTCCTGGAATGTCGAAGTTTAGCATACGATTACCACGATTGAATAATTATTTGTTAAAGCAACAAGAACCAGGTGTGGTTCTTTGCTGTTGTGTTTTATTTGATTTTGTTTAGAATATCGAATGAGCCGAAGGTATACTTAAATAAACAACAAGAATCTATTGATTTACGCAACAATCGCGTGCATATTAGTTAATCCAAAGCGTGAAATGGGATTCTATTGTATAATTTGCGCTAAACTGTTTAAGTTCTGCTTCGGTTAAATTAAATGAAAACATGCAATTTGATATTCGTCGGTTTTTTACGTATAAGTAAGACGACCAATTTTTTTCCTGTTAAAACGGGACGCTTGATAATCGTGGCGAAAAGCGGAGTGTGCACACTAGAGCTCAAAGTGGCACATTTCGCTTCAATGTGCACATACCTCGCATTCATGGAATTTTTCTGCTCTATCTTTTGCTTTTTCAAATCATAAATATAAAAGATTACTTAAGGAGGTTGAGGTGGGGTAGTCCCAACCAAAAATTTGGAATGTTGTCATTCAGAAATGCGTTGTATTAAATAATTATAAGACTCACTATATTTATTATTAGGATTTATTATGATTATCGAAACATTTTTAATCTTATAAATATCGTTTATTTAATTTTATTAAATAATTTTAGATAAATGGATTAACTTTTTTGTTTTGTACAAACTTATAGAAAAAAATATGAAAAATAGAGATTAATTAAATTGTATAAATTTTGAAAAATTATCAAAGTAAATGATATAACAAAAATAAAAGTATTAAAAAAAAATTATTTTAATAATTCAAAATTAAAAAATTAATTCAAAATGAGAATTAAAAGCTCAAAATTTTAGTGTTTCGAAACGGCAACACTTTAACGTCATTTACTGTTGGCTCTACTGACACGCCAATATATAGATATATTTTATTTTGGGGTTACTTATTATTACTTATTACTTGTTACTCATTATTTCATATTAATCTATATTTGTTCTGAAAACAATTATTCAAATTTCAATATGAATATGTTTGAGTTATATTGGATTTCATTTTACTTATTTATTTATATTATTACTTTTATAAATGCAATTTTAGACATATAGTTAATACTAAACTAAAACCGTTGCACGTCATTACTATAAATGACGTCACGCCTCGTACAGTGTTGTGAAATTGTGAGTTTTGCCGCAGATTATAGGATATAAATGGTTTATTCTAAAAAGAACAGATGTTTGATCGCTTTGAGCACTATTTTTAAAACTCGATAAACACTAAAAAAGGCGAAAAACAGTTACAAACAGATCGTGGCGAACTGTCAATAACAACAACGCAACGCCGCAACTTTGAGATCATGACAGTCACTATTTCAATAGCCGCCAAATTCAAAATTGAATACAATCGTATAGCCTCGAACGATCTGGCAGGTTGGTAGTGCTGATCCACTTCAATGACGTCATCGATGACGTGCAACGGTTTTAGTTTTGTATTACCTATAGTTAAATTTCGTATTGATGGCATTTTTTTAAATTTTTAATAGCAAAAAATGTGTCATTTTCATATCAAATTGACGAGTTCTCCAGAAGACAACATGTATTGTTAATTTTGATTTATATTTAAATAAGCTTCCTCAAATTTTACATTTTTCATAGAAAAATTTTAAACCAATTAATCTATCGAAATAAATCTGTACAAAATAGTTTTCATACATACAGTAGCGGACAAAATAGTTACCACTTTTTTAAATTTTCTTTTGGTTGATTTTATATGAGTGATTTTTCAAGTTTATTATTTTTGTAAGTACCGTTTCTTATAAAAAATATAATGCTTTTTCATAATTACACAAATTTATCAACAAAAAAAATTCTTATAATAACTCAAATTGTAACAACCGGGAAATAAGCCGGACAAAAAAGTTACCACTTTCAAAAATATCAATAAATAACAAAATAATATTAAAAATAACTAATATTTAGTGGTCTTTCCTTTTGTCTTTACCAGTGCAGCATATCGCATCGGCATAGAATCAATCAATTTACCAATAAAACCATTTAAAACTTCTGAAACAGTCAAGTACAAAACTTCGAATTTTTTAAACTTTTTTCCATTCAATGCTCTTTCAATCTTTCCCCAAATGTTCTCAATGAGATTAAGGTGTGGCGACTATCGCGGCCAATTATAATCATCATATCATCATTATCAGGAAACTATGCAAATAAAATCAACCAAAAGATAATTAAAAAAAGTGGTAACTATTTTGTCCGCTACTGTATATTATGTTTAACGCCTCAACCTCTTTAACATAGAGAAATTCTACGAATGCAACGTATGTGCACGTTTGAGCAAAAAGTGGCACATTTCCGAGCGAGGGAGGTAAATGAAATTAAAAATTATAAAAGGATTAGGGTTCAAGTTTCGGCCATTCTTATTTTTCAAAAATCTATTGTTCTATTTTAATTTGTGAAAACATAATAATTTTGGAATTCTTAAGCCATTCGATATAAAATAATAGTAAGAAAACAATAGTGCTGCATTTAATAATTAAAAAAAAAAAACAAAAGTGAAAGGTTGACGAGATTTTTTTTCTATTAAAAGCAGCACATCTCGGTTATTTTTAAAATTATCTTTGAGAAGCATTTAATTTAAAAATTTAATTTAATTTAAAAAATCAGTTAAATAATTGTAATTGGTTTTTCTCACTTGCACCGAAGAAATGATTGTATCTTTTCGCTCCCTTTCACTCCTTGCTATGGTAAATACGTTTTTTGCACATAAAATCGTTATTTACGACATTAAATTTAGATTTATTATTTGAAAGGAATAAGTAGACAAATTCAATGAATACGAGGATGTGCGCATTCGAGCGAAAAGTGGCACATTTCCGAGCGAGGGAGGCAAATGAAGCGCGACGCGGAGCGGCGCGCTTCATTTTCCCGAGATCGGAATGTGCCACTTTGAGCTCGAATGTGCGCACTCGGCTTTAAGCACCATTCACAATAATTAATTTACTTTTGAAAAGTTTTTAACTATATATTACAAGACTGTTCTAATGTGGTCCTTTTAATTTTTTGAAAATGGGACATTTTGGCATACAAAATGATTGCTTGGGGACAACGGGACAGATGATCTGAAAAAACGAATACAAAGTTTAAAAACCCATGGATTTTCATTTGTAATTTCTACAAGCTTGAAAAAGCTTTTGCGTGTAATTAATTCGATTGCAATATAATTAATCGGGGAATTCTTAAAATTACTTGGCCATTTTTCGAATTCCGGTTCGAACCATAAATATGCAATCGTGTAACATATTTATGTTAACAAAAATTTTACAAGAAATATTTTCGTGTTAAAATGATTTAAATCTGCATGTTTTGCATACGGCATATGGTCGCTTGTTATGTTCGATTCTTGTGCTGAAACGTGAATAAGTTAAACAGTTTACTACTTTTTTGTAATTTGGGACGTTCAACATTTATCATTACGAAATTTAAACGCTCAATAATAACTGCCGCAAAAGTGTGTGTGTGTGTGTGTGTGTGTTTTTTTTAAATATTGCAACGTAAAACGGATGTGTTTATACGTACCCAAGTAGTAAATACATTTTGAAATTCTTTAATATATGCATTTCGAGTCGCTTTCGTTGTAACTTCTTATGCAGATTTATTGTTATGGCCAGATTCAATGTAACTTTAAATGGAAGTAGAGTTTTCCGGTTTTATGCAAATGCTTAAAACGACGCTAAGTACTATCGTGAAGTTTGGCAAACAAGTTGAAGATGACTTTATATGTTTTGTATTAAGTCCTCGTTCTTCCTAAAATAATGTTTTAAAACAACTTAAAAAATTAATTAAATTTTGACGAATACCTGAAATTAGAAGCCATTCATATAATACGTCGCACAAAATTTTGGCTTTTATTGAATAAAAAAAATTCGGAAAAATTGCATATCAAATATGCATCGAAATAGAAGAGATGGGCTTGGCAACAATGCCTCAAAATTGAGATGTGAAATAAAGTGACTTATCTTAATCACTTCACGGGTAACATAAAGTTTATTTAAACGATAAAATAAATTAGTAATGAAGCACGTATTAAATGTTTTTATTTTTTTAAGTGCATATGGAGACGATCCTGTGTTGTCATTTACTGGAAAATTAAAATACCCCACCCACTTCTTTATTTGTGAACGTATTTTATGAATGGCTGCTTATCAAAAACTTTTTATTTCACGAAATCATAAATGTACCATTTGTCTTCTCAATGTGTCCATCAAGGCCTTTTTCATAAATTGCACAGATGGGCCTTATTACCCCATGCGACTTTTATTCTTTATTTTTAATATGTTTTTTACTTTTTACAATTGTTTGGCGTAGTATACAAAGAAATGCTCCCTTCTTCATTCGACTCTAGAGATTAACAAAAGCTACGAAAAAAGCAAAAGAATAATAATAATCTAAAGTGCCATAATAAAGAATTTTTTATGCAAGGTTCCCCATTTAACAATATTACACGGCGCACAAATCATATATTTTTTATAATATTTGTACTTATTCTATTAAAAAAAATCCATCCACTTTTCTTATTAATTCGTAAAACGAAATACACAAAAAAATCTAGTAGAATTTAATAGAAATTACAAAAATTTAATAATAATTTTTGTTATGACTGTCTTACTAAAAATATTTACAAACTTAAGAAAATCACGTAGTCTAAGCAAAAACTCAACAAATCATCTTTTGTTGAAAAGAAAAACCGGCGCGTTCGAAGTTATACTTCTTTGAAGTAAATAAATTCAATAAACCTAACCACGTATAAAGATTAATATCAATAATTTCAATAAATACGAAGATGTCCGCATTCGAGCGAAAAGTGGCACATTTCCGAGCGAGGGAAGCAAATGAAGCGCGACGCGGAGCGGCGCGTTTCATTTTCCCGAGCTCGGAAATGGGCCACTTTGAGCTCGAATGCGCACACTCGGTTTTAAGCGTGATTCACAATAATCAATTTACTTTCTTAAACGGCTAACTTCATGCAGTCGAATTTTCCTTAGCTGTGCGCAAGCAACCTAAATTTTACCCTCAACGCCCCAAAAAAAGTATAACTTCAGAATAACTTGCATTTTTTTTATTTGAGAGTTTTTTTTTGATAATTTATATATCGGTTATTTGTGAACTTGTTTAAAATACTTTATAGATTCAGACTTACTATTTTTTGGGCATAAGATTAAGGAAAAAACAATAAGGATCTATTTAAAAATTCTAAAAGGATTAGGGTTCAAGTTTCGGCCATTCTTATTTTTTAAAAATCTATTGTTCTATTTTAATTTGTGAAAACATAATAATTTTGGAATTCTTAAGCCATTTGACATAAAATAATAGTAAGAAATCAATAGTGCTGCATTTAATAATTAAAAAAAAAACAAAAGTGAAAGGTTGACGAGCGTTTTTTCTATTTAAAGCAGCACATCTCGGTTATTTTTAAAATTATCTTTGAGAAGCATTTACCTAATTTAAAAATTTAATTTAATTTAAAAAATCAGTTAAATAATTTTAATCGGTTTTTCTCACTTGCACCGAAGAAATTATTGTATCTTTTCGCTCCGTTTCACTCATTGCTATGGTAAATACGTTTTTCGCACATGGAATCGTTATTTACTACATTAAATTTAGATTTATTATTTGAAAGGGCGAGAAATAAGTAGACAAAAGTAATAAATACGAAGATGTGCGCATTCGAGCGAAAAGTGGCACATTTCCGAGCGAGGGAAGCAAATGAAGCGCGACGCGGAGCGGCGCGCTTCATTTTCCCGAGATCGGAATGTGCCACTTTGAGCTCGAATGCGCACACTCGATTTTAAGCGCGATCCACAATAATAAATTTACTTTCCCCGAAGGCTAACTTCAAATGTCGAATTTTCGTTAAAAGTGCGCGCGCAACCTCCGTTGCCTGCTAATATTTTACTCTCACCGCGCCAAAAGAAGTATAACATCAAAGAGTAAAATCATTTTAAGGACCAATAAAAAAAAATGGAAATCCCAAAACAGTACGTTTTAAAGAAGCTTTTTTATCCACGAATAGCGGTTTTTATAAAATCTTAAGGAAGACATAAGCAAAAATATTTATTACGTTGTTTGTGCAATAAAAACACAACATATTTACGCAACAGTACCATCGTCCTAATCTGATATAAAATTTTCTTCTTATCTAAAGCGAAGATCGTAAAAGACTACCACTTCAAGTAAATTGAACTTTTTAATGGGCAAAATTTTACTAGTGGCAAGCAAGTTATGTGCGTAAGCGAATTTTGATGAGGTCGCATCATTTTTACGATTCGGCTAACCACGCAGGTATCTGCTCAAAATAAAACAATCTTTTCAACAATTCCACTTAATGTAAGGTGAACGAACATGAAGAAGCGATTCGCCTCCGGCAATTCGAAAACGCATCTAATAACCGTAGTATATTTTTATCGACCTTCTCGAAAAAAAGAATCTTATATTGTACGTGACGATTAAAAAAGCCGCAATGCGACTCTCCGATCTTTTATCTATTTAAAGAAAAACCATTACGGTAAGGGAAAGACAACGCTCCCATGCTATTATTAAGATTCAAAGGCGACCGAACGCAAAATCAATTAATAATGATGGAAAGAAATTGACATTAGTTTTGGTTTCGTTGACAAGCTTAACAAATCATTTTAAATAATATTTGTTGAAAGGTCGATCGATTGATGAAATGCGCAGGTATAAAATAGGTGCTTAATAAATATGCTAACAGATTCACAATTGGGACTGAAATGGTTATATAATCTATTATTATTTAAAGTCTTAAAATGTAAGGGTAACAGGATCATTTATTTGATCGAGTAAAAAAATGTTTTAAACAAGTAATTTTTTAATTAAATTCATTTACAACGAAAATATTCCTTATTTATATCAAATGTAAAAGAGAATGCTGTATACACTATTTTTTAGTATCATATCTTACGCTCCGATAAACGAGCTTTCCGAATCTGAAAAGTTTTTAAAGATCCGTTCACAAATAACCGAGCTACGATTTCTCAAAACGGAAATTAAGAAAAAATTAATTAAAAGTTGGACTCTTCGAACCCGTTTTACTCAAAAATATCAAACAGCACGCCTATGGTTTTCTGGGCCTGTCTGAAGCCAAAAAGTCTCGCAAATTCGAACCTGTATAGTTTTTAAAGATGCGTGCACAATTAAGGGCGCTACAATTTTTTTAACGTATAATTTTGTGCTACAAAAATGAACCTAAAACTTCAAACCTTAATTACTCAAAAAATTAACATTGCGCTCTATGCCGATTTTGCACGTATCTTATGGAAAAAAGTCTCAGAATTCCGAATCCGAGTCGTTTTTAATGATCGGATTGAAATTGAGGGCGCTACAATCGTTTTTGTGAGTGGAAATATATTTTTTTTAATTTATTTAGTTTTCTCGAAAATTTTGAGGGTTAAAGGGGGAGCAGGAAAGAGTGGCTCCGGATATGTGGGTTCGGAGTTCATAGGAAAGTTCAGTAAAAATTTAAAGCAAATCCATTACCTAACATTTTTTTCCTCAAAAATACGCAAGGGGTTAATTCATATTTTTTTGCAATTTTGGCCGATTTTAAGAGTTTTAAAATACGACCGGATTCCGATGCGTAAGGGTTGGGAACGTTTAGAAATGAAAAGATTTGACGAAATTCGTAAAGACGGCAGAGTTACAGCATTTTGAAAATTATAAATTTTAGCAAAATTTACATTTTGAAAGCTTCAAACGCGTTTTTCTTTTAGATTTAACATTGGTCTCTGTTGATTTTTTTTTTGCTGATCTTACGCTCCGATAAACGGTCTTTCAGAATCTGCAAATTTTCTAAAGATCCGTTCACAAACAACCTAGCTACGATTTTTCAAAGTAGAAATTTATAAAAAATTATTTACAAGTTAAATTCTTCAAAGCCCTTTTCCTCGAGAATTCCAAATAGTATGGCTATGGTTTTTTTGTCCTATCCGAGGCCAAAAAGTTTGGCAAATCCAAATTTGTATATTCTTTAAACATTCGTCTACAAATAACGGCGCTACAATTTTTTTAACGAAAAACAAATCAAAACTTCACCCTTAATTAGTGGCACATTTCCGAGCGAGGGAAGCAAATGAAGCGCGACGCGGAGCGGCGCGCTTCATTTCGAGATCGGAATGTGCCACTTGAGCTCGAATGCGCACACTCGGTTTTAAGCATGATTCACATTAATTTAGGCCAATAAATTAGACGAAAAATTAATTAAATAATTTTAATCGGTTTTTCTCACTTCCACCGAAGAAATTATTGTATCTTTTCGCTCCGTTTCACTCATTGCTATGGTAAATACGTTTTTCGCACATGGAATCGTTATTTACTACATTAAATTTAGATTTATTATTTGAAAGGGCGAGAAATAAGTAGACAAATGTAATAAATACGAAGATGTGCGCATTCGAGCGAAAAGTGGCACATTTCCGAGCGAGGGAAGCAAATGAAGCGCGACGCGGAGCGGCGCGCTTCATTTTCCCGAGATCGGAATGTGCCACTTTGAGCTCGAATGCGCACACTCGGTTTTAAGCATGATTCACATTAATTTAGGCCAATAAATTAGACGAAAAATTAATTAAATAATTTTAATCGGTTTTTCTCACTTCCACCGAAGAAATTATTGTATCTTTTCGCTCCGTTTCACTCATTGCTATGGTAAATACGTTTTTCGCACATGGAATCGTTATTTACTACATTAAATTTAGATTTATTATTTGAAAGAGCGAGAAATAAGTAGACAAAGTAATAAATACGAAGATGTGCGCATTCGAGCGAAAAGTGGCACATTTCCGAGCGAGGGAAGCAAATGAAGCGCGACGCGGAGCGGCGCGCTTCATTTTCCCGAGATCGGAATGTGCCACTTTGAGCTCGAATGCGCACACTCGGTTTTAAGCATGATTCACATTAATTTAGGCCAATAAATTAGACGAAAAATTAATTAAATAATTTTAATCGGTTTTTCTCACTTCCACCGAAGAAATTATTGTATCTTTTCGCTCCGTTTCACTCATTGCTATGGTAAATACGTTTTTCGCACATGGAATCGTTATTTACTACATTAAATTTAGATTTATTATTTGAAAGGCGAGAAATAAGTAGACAAATGTAATAAATACTAAGATGTGCGCATTCGAGCGAAAAGTGGCACATTTCCGAGCGAGGAAGCAAATGAAGCGCGACGCGGAGCGGCGCGCTTCATTTTCCCGAGATCGGAATGTGCCACTTTGAGCTCGAATGCGTACACTCGGTTTTAAGCATGATTCACATTAATTTAGGCCAAAAAATTAGACGAAAAATTAGTTAAATAATTTTAATCGGTTTTTCTCACTTCCACCGAAGAAATTATTGTATCTTTTCGCTCCGTTTCACTCATTGCTATGGTAAATACGTTTTTCGCACATGGAATCGTTATTTACTACATTAAATTTAAATTTATTATGTGAAAGGGCGAGAAATAAGTAGACAAAAGTAATAAATACGAAGATGTGCGCATTCGAGCGAAAAGTGGCACATTTCCGAGCGAGGGAAGCAAATGAAGCGCGACGCGGAGCGGCGCGCTTCATTTTCCCGAGATCGGAATGTGCCACTTTGAGCTCGAATGCGCACACTCGATTTTAAGCGCGATCCACAATAATAAATTTACTTTCCCCGAAGGCTAACTTCAAATGTCGAATTTTCGTTAAAAGTGCGCGCGCAACCTCCGTTGCCTGCTAATATTTTACTCTCACCGCGCCAAAAGAAGTATAACATCAAAGAGTAAAATCATTTTAAGGACCAATAAAAAAAAATGGAAAATTCCAAAACAGTACGTTTTAAAGAAGCTTTTTTATCCACGAATAGCGGTTTTTATAAAATCTTAAGGAAGACATAAGCAAAAATATTTATTACGTTGTTTGTGCAATAAAAACACAACATATTTACGCAACAGTACCATCGTCCTAATCTGATATAAAATTTTCTTCTTATCTAAAGCGAAGATCGTAAAAGACTACCACTTCAACTAAATTGAACTTTTTAATGGGCAAAATTTTACTAGTGGCAAGCAAGTTATGTGCGTAAGCGAATTTTGATGAGGTCGCATCATTTTTACGATTCGGCTAACCACGCAGGTATCTGCTCAAAATAAAACAATCTTTTCAACAATTCCACTTAATGTAAGGTGAACGAACATGAAGAAGCGATTCGCCTCCGGCAATTCGAAAACGCATCTAATAACCGTAGTATATTTTTATCGACCTTCTCGAAAAAAAGAATCTTATATTGTACGTGACGATTAAAAAAGCCGCAATGCGACTCTCCGATCTTTTATCTATTTAAAGAAAAACCATTACGGTAAGGGAAAGACAACGCTCCCATGCTATTATTAAGATTCAAAGGCGACCGAACGCAAAATCAATTAATAATGATGGAAAGAAATTGACATTAGTTTTGGTTTCGTTGACAAGCTTAACAAATCATTTTAAATAATATTTGTTGAAAGGTCGATCGATTGATGAAATGCGCAGGTATAAAATAGGTGCTTAATAAATATGCTAACAGATTCACAATTGGGACTGAAATGGTTATATAATCTATTATTATTTAAAGTCCTAAAATGTAAGGGTAACAGGATCATTTATTTGATCGAGTAAAAAAATGTTTTAAACAAGTAATTTTTTAATTAAATTCATTTACAACGAAAATATTCCTTATTTATATCAAATGTAAAAGGAAATGCTGTATACACTATTTTTTAGTATCATATCTTACGCTCCGATAAACAAGCTTTCCGAATCTAAAAAGTTTTTAAAGATCCGTTCACAAATAACCGAGCTACGATTTCTCAAAACGGAAATTAAGAAAAAATTAATTAAAAGTTGGACTCTTCGAACCCGTTTTACTCAAAAATATCAAACAGCACGCCTATGGTTTTCTGGGCCTGTCTGAAGCCAAAAAGTCTCGCGAATTCGAACCTGTATAGTTTTTAAAGATGCGTGCACAATTAAGGGCGCTACAATTTTTTTAACGTATAATTTTGTGCTACAAAAATGAACATAAAACTTCAAACCTTAATTACTCAAAAAATTAACATTGCGCTTTATGCCGATTTTGCACGTATCTTATGGAAAAAAGTCCCAAAATTCCTAATCCGGGTCGTTTTTAATGATCCGATTGAAATTGAGGGCGCTACAATCGTTTTTGTGAGTAGAAATATATTTTTAATTTATTTAGTTTTCTCGAAAATTTTGAGGGTTAAAGGGGGAGCAGGGAAGAGTGGCTCCGGATATGTGGGTTCGGAGTTTATAGAAAAGTTCAGTAAAAATTTAAAGCAAATCCATTACCTAAAATTTTTTTTCCTCAAAAATACGCAAGGTGTTAATTCAAATTTTTTGCGATTTTGGCCGATATTGGGAGTTTTAATATAGGACCGGATTCCGACGCGTAAGGGTTGGAAACGTTCAGAAATGCAAGGATTCGTAAAGACGGCAGTTACAGCATTTTGAAAATTATAAATTTTAGCAAAATTTACATTTTGCAAGCTTCAAACGCGTTTTTCTTCTAGACTTAACATTGGTCCCTGTTGATTTTTTTTGCTGATCTTACGCTCCGAACAACGGTCTTTCTGAATCTGCAAACTTTTTAAAGATCCGTTCACAAACAACCTAGCTACGATTTTTCAAAGTGGAAATTTATAAAAAAATATTTACAAGTTGAATTCTTCAAAGCCCTTTTTCTCGAGAATTTCAAATAGTATGGCTATGGTTTTTTTGTCCTATCCGAGGCCAAAAAGTTTGGCAAATCCAAATTTGTATATTCTTTAAACATTCGTCTACAAATAACGGCGCTACAATTTTTTTAACGAAAAACAAATCAAAACTTCACCCCTTAATTACTCGAAAAACTAAACATTCAGCCCTATGCGAATTTTACACGTATTTTATGGAAAAAAGTCTCAGAATTCCAAATCTGGACAGTTTTTAATGATCGGATCAAAAATCAGGGCCTATATCGTTTTTGTTGAGTCGCAGTGTTTTTTTTTCGATTTATTTAATTTTCGCGAAAATTTTGGGGATGAAAGGGCGAGCAAAAAGAATGGCTCCGGCTATGTCGGTTTGAAATCCACAAGAACGTCCCGCAAAATTAAAAAAAAATTATTACCTAAAATTTTTTTTTTCAAAAAAAGCAAAGGGGTTAATCCAGCGTTTTCCAAACTCGTGGGCGCCGACTAGTCTAAGAGGAAAAGCAACATTATTGCTAAAATTTTATAAATAAAATTTTGTGTTTGTATTATTTTATAAAATGGGGGAAACGGGGTGTCACATGATTAAATATTTTTAAGGGCGGCGCGGTTACAACAGTTTGGAACCGCTGTGTTAGAGCGAAACCGTGTTATACGACGCCGTGTTGTAGGAGGGTTTCCGCAATTTATTAATCGTGTTATAGCAAAACCGTGTTGTAGAAAGGCTAGCTATATTTGAAAAAAATAATCTAAACGATTTAAATAAAAATGAGCAAGTCAGCGAAAAAATTGTACACATACAACTAGCGCTCTCTAATGAGAAAACGAGATAAATTTCCAAGAGTTAAGCTACCTTTCAGAAAGATTACCTTCATAAAGAAGCTAAGAGCTTGCTGTTTGAATGGTGCTCTAGACTCAGGCGCTTTATTTTATTTATTTTGAAGAAAAGTAAACTTATTTATCTAGTTTTAAAAATTTCTACTACAACAACCAGATAAGCAATATAACACTAATATGCTCTTTTACGTTTTTTTTTTTTGATCGTCCCCAACATAAAGTATCGAAATAAAACTTTTAATTTTAGAAGAGCTTTCGTTTTCTTTTCGATATATAAAGCACACAAATGTACAGTGTACTTTATTTTTAATTAAACTGCGATTTTACATAATTTGAGCTAAAACTGTGAATTGCATTTTTAGTCGATAATTTAAATTTATACAGGGTGAATTTTTAAGATTGAGAACATTTTGAGTTTGTCACCCTACGCGTTTATTTTTGTATTGGTAATTTTGGATGAGATCTGTTGCACAGGAGTTGCCAGTGGCGTCTCGAATAGGTATGGTCAATATCATATTAGTTATTTTGAAAAAACATGCTTTAGATCACTTACTGTCATCACACAAAATGTAACAAGCAAAAAAATTCGCGATACACAATTTTTTCCGAACTCTTTTCTCTTGGTCGACAAATATTTGTAAGCAAACGTCTAAAGAAGCGCTTTTAAAAAAGGTAAAATAAGAAAAAGATTCTAGATTTTGCATGTCATTGAAGCTCCAGTAATAAAGTCCAAATAGGGCCATACTGAGTAATCGGAGACACGCAAAAGCGATACAAGAAGGTAGACATAAGAAAAAAACAAAACCAAGAAGTGAAAAACTCAAGAAAAACACAGAACCAGTGAGTAATTAGACATAATAAAGATCGGTGGAGGTTCGCTGATAACCAATAAGGCAGAAAATTGCATGAACTAACAGCAGATAAGTAAAGGATATCACACCAATCAGGGTCACGCCAAAATTCCAGCATTAAGCAACACACCGAACACCCAAGTGTACAGTCAAGTAGACAAAGTACAAGAAATGGAAACTATAGAGGAGTTATTACGCCATATAAACATTAGGCTAGACGGAATAGACACTAAATTAGAACAGATAGCTAAAGAGGTAAGCGAAATAAAACAGGAAAACAAACAACTTAAAGATAAAAACGCGAAACACGAAGTAAGAATAGAATACCTAGAGAGAGAAGTCAGAAAAAAGAACCTGGTAGTAACAGGAATAAAAGACGAGGAGAATGAAACTGAAAGAGCCACACTGGAGAAAATACAAATAATGGCGTCCAAGATAAGAGTAGAGATACAAGAGAAGGACTTAGAAGATTATACCAGATTAGGGAAATACAAAGCAGGGGGAAGGAGACCTATACTAATTAAACTAAGTAAATATAACAAGAAATTGGATATATTAAGGAAAGCTAAGGGATTAAAGGAGCAGATATATGGATAAATGAAGACTTCACTAAGGAAACACAAGAAGAACGAAGAAAACTAATACCAATTATGAAGGAGGCGAGACAAAGAGGACAAAAAGCAATACTAAAATATAACAAACTAATAATAAACAATAAAATATATGGCACCGAAGAAAGTAAAACAGAAATACAACAACAGTGGCAAACAGGAAACGACGATGAGACATGTAGCAGTGGTAAAAGAACAGTAAAGGATAGGTCACCGAATGGAGACACTATAGAAGAAGGGCTGAGAAAAATAACTAGGACTACGAGAACAAAAAACTAAACAGAAAAGATATGGACAGGGGAAACGGTAACAACAAAGGCAATGGAAATGGAAACAAAAAAGAAACACTAAAGGAGATAAAGTTAAATACAAAAAAGAAAAGCGATAGTAATAATCAAGAGAAGAAAATAATAGAGACATGGAAAATAGGCACATGGAACATTAGGAGTTTGACAAACAAAGAAATAGAGTTAGAGGAAGAATTCAAGAAAGCAGGACTAGATATATTGGGAATAACTGAAACTAAAAAGAAAGGAATGGGGGAAGAAGAGTTGGAAGGGGGAAGTATCTTAATATACAGCGGGATAGACCATAAATACCGGGCAAAAGAAGGAGTAGGCTGTATAATTAAAAAGGAAAACGCCAAATACATAAGCAAATGGATAGGGATCTCGACGAGAATATTAAAGATTGAAATGGAAAAGGACGAACAAATAAAAACAAATATAATAGTGGTGTATGGACCAGACGAGAACGAGGTAGCAAGAAGTAAAGATGAATTCTGGGATCAGTTGTCATCGACAGTTGAAGAAAGTAAGGGAAGAATATTATTAATAGGTGATCTGAATGGACGTGTAGGTAGGAAAGACGAAGAAACAGGGGAAGTAATAGGAATACACGGAGAAAACACTAGAAATAATAACGGCAAAAGATTATTAGATTTTTGCATAATAAATGATATGATAATAACGAACTCATTCTTCGCACACAAAGATATACATAAATATACCAGAGAGGTCTTGAGCAGGGGAGAAAAATCGATAATAGATTATATAATTATAAATAGAAGCCACCGAAAAGAAATACAGGATACAAGAGTAAAAAGAGGGCCAGAAATATACTCAGACCATTATTTAGTGCAATCAAAAATGAAGATAAGTCACGAAAATCTTAAGGTAATAACTAATAAAGGAGAAAATAAAAATAAAACAAGAGAAGTAACTAAAATATACAAACTAAGAGAAGAAGTTAAGGCAAGATTATATAAAGTAAGAGTAGAAGAAGAGATGAGCAAATTAAATAATAGCACAGAAGTATTAACACTTGAGGAAACATGGAAAGCTATAAAAGACATATTGATAACAGTAGCAAGAGAAGTGTGCGGAACAACTAAGATTATAGAGAGTAAGAAACAAACGAACTGGTGGAATGTAGAGATAAAGAATGAAATAAGGGATAAGAAACAAAAGTGGAAAGAGTACCTGGGTAACAGAACAGAGGAAAAATATAATAGTTATAAAGAACAGAGGACGAAGGTAAAAGAAGTAATAAAAACGGCGAAACAAAAAGCATGGGAAGACTTTGAGAGAAGATGGAGCAGGATAGTCGTGGGAACCAAAAATTATTCTATAAGATACTCAGATCGCTCCGCAAAAAAAGCGCGCCCAAAGTTGGTCACATCAAAAATAGGGAAGGTAGAATATTAGAAGATGAAGAGGAAATTATAAATAGATGGAAGGAATATTTTGAGAATATGTTAACAACTGAACATTCACCAGACCAACTAGCGAATGAAGAGAGAAAAATAAACAGTACAGAAAATAATGCTCAATATGAAGATCAAGTACAAAAAATACAAGTAGAAGAAGTAATAAAGGTGGTGAAAAAACTGAAAGGGGGAAAAGCCGCAGGGTATGATGGAATAGCGCCAGAAATGATAAAAAATTTGGGTGTTAAAGGGCTAGAAGGGATCACTAAGCTATTTAATAAAATGTGGGAAGAGGAAAAGATCCCCAAAGATTGGGAGATAGGAGTACTACTACCAATATATAAAAAAGGAGATAGAAGAGATTGTGCCAATTACAGGGGAATTACCTTGCTATCGATAATAGCAAAAATATACGAGAGTGTGCTAGAAATGAAATTAAAGGTAGAAATAGAAAATCAATTAGAAGACTCGCAGTGTGGATTCAGGAGAGGTAGAGGAACACAAGACCATATATTTGTAATAAAACAATTAATAGAAAAATTCACGGCAGAAAAAATATTTGTAGTATTTATAGATATAGAAAAAGCATTCGATAGCGTGCCTAGGGCAGTAATATGGAATAGCTTAAAAAAGAGGAAGATAAATGAGAAATTGTCAAAATGTATCAGAAGCGTGTACAACAACACAAGAAATATAGTACGAACAGGAAACCTAGAATCGAAAGAGTTTGTAACAAAAGAAGGTTTGAGACAAGGCGGAGTATTAAGTCCAACGTTATTTAATTTAGTGATGGACGATATAGTGAAAGAAGTAAAGAGAAAAGTGAAAAAGCTGCAAGTGGGATTTAGAAACATGAAAAGAGTGGAAATATCAGAAAGCATATTTGCAGACAACCTAGTGATATATGCTAAAAGCAATCAAGACCTACAATTCAACTTGGAAACATGGAAGAACTCATTAGAAAGTAGAAATTTAAGAATAAACGAGAAGAAGACCAAGGTTATGGTCATAGGTAAGAAAACTACAGACACACCAATGGAAATAATAATAAACGGGAAAGAAATCGAACAGGTACGAGCATTTAAGTATTTGGGAGTGACAATCCAGTGCAATGGAAGTATCAGTGCTGAGATAAATGGAAGAATAGAAACTGCGACTAAAGTATACTACGCACTGAACAACACATTTATAAAGAAAAAAGAAATCACAAAGAAAACGAAAATTACAGTATATAAAACAATTTTCAAACCTATTCTAATTTATGGGAGCGAGAGCTGGGTACTAACGAAACAATTAAAAAATAATATTCAGGCCGTTGAGATGAAATATCTACGTGGAGTGAAGAATATCACGAGAAAAGATAGAATAAGACACGAAGTAACTAGAGAAGAACTAGGAGTAGAACCAATTCTGAAGAGTATTCAAAGACAACAATTAAGATGGTTCGGACATATAATAAGGATGGACATGGAGAGAACAACAAGAAAAATCTGGGCGACAAGAGTACAGCAGAAAAGAGGTAGGGGTAGACCAAAAAAAACCTGGGATAAAGAAGTAGCCGAGAGTCTAAGACAAATGGGGCTGAAGTGGATAGAAGGAAAAAGAGAGGCAGAAAATAGAAATGAATGGGCTAAGAGATTAAAAAATTTAACTTAAAAACAAAAAAGAAGTCTAGGATAATTTGAGATGTAAATTTTAAACCTTGACACCGTAAGGTAAAAAAGGTTTTTTTGATTAATAATAATAATAAAAAATCTACCCAGGACTTACCCAAAGGAAAAAAACTCGTTTTACTCTTAAGGCATAATGGTGAACGCCTTATTTCTTGCATCTTTCCGATATTCGAGTGGTATAATATTTGGCATAGGTGTGTTGTGCGTACCCATCTCGTGTATGATCTATATCCCGAATAAGGGTTTCAGGCAGACATTAATAATAGGCTGCTTCCCATTAGTAATGTGTTATCTCCTTTATTTTTTAAATTTCTCAAAAGAGATAAATGCGTTGATACACAAAAATTAATTTTTTTTAAATTTTTACTTTGAATAATCGTAGCTCGGTTATTTGTGAACAGATCTTTAGAAACTTTTCAGATTCTGAAAGATTGTTCATCGGAGCGTAAGATGAGTATAAAAAATCCGAATAGATTAATGTTAAGTCTGGAAGAAAAATGCGTTCGAAGGTTTCAAAACGTTTACCTTCTTTGCTGGTGTCTTGGGCTTATTTTTATCAGTCAGTTAATGTGATCACTTTATCTAGGTTCCAAAGAGATTACATTAAGCGGCGTCTTCTGTATTTAAAAAGAGAAACTTTTGATAGTCCGGTCAAAATAAACATTTCAAATAACAAAAATTCCAACAAAGCTAAATTTTGGTTGAGACCTTGGGTACACCATTAGAAATAAAGTGTCAGAAGTCCCCATCGATCCCATGTGTGCTAAAAAAGTTATTTGGTGTCAAACATCAAAATTTGAGTTTTTTCGAAAACAGGAAGTTTTATCAAAAAAGTAGTTCAGACAAAAATTATAGATCTTAAAATTATCTACAAAAATGATCCTTATACTTTTTTTCTAAGAATTACCATTTGTTAGATATCGCGACTCCACACTAAAGGAAAAAATTAAAAAGTTAAGAAATTTTTTTTAATCTTTTGGTGATTTTGAACAGGCTGTATTTTAGTGAAAAATGGTCGTATCTAAAATTTAAAAAAGGCTTTTTAAAGCTCCAAGATTCTAGTTTTCAGATCTTTTAGTCAAAAATTTTTAAGAGCCATTGTTATTACGCAATCTTAAGCAATACAACTTGTCAAAAATCGCCCAAAGATTTAGGAAATTTTCTTGGCCCTTTAATTTTTTCCTGTAATGTAGAATCGCAATATCTCACGAATGGTGATTCTGAAAAAAAAAGTATAAGGACAATTTTTGTAGATAATTTTAAGATCTATAATTTATGTCTGAACTAGGGTGAGTGTACCAGTCCCAAACCAGTTAAGGACAAATTTTGACTTTGAAATGCTCTGAACTGGTATTATGTAGTTTTAACGTAGAAATGTATATATAAAATTGTTTATTGTTTATTAACGCTGTAATATTGATAAATTATTTGAATCTAAATATTTAAGTTTTTTATAGATTTCGTGAACAATATCAAAAACGGTAATGCACCTAATGTTGACCACTGCGCTCATAGCACTTAAATAAACACAAAATTTTTAAAATATGTTTGGAACGTTGTTAACATTCTAGGCCACGTAACAAAACAGTCGAATTCTTCAAAAATGCCCTCCATTTCTAAATTTATTCAATCGAACTTGCGAGTGGTCAACTACTGGTACGTGGTTTGGGACTGGTACACCCACCCTACTTTTTTAATAAAACTTACCGTTTTCAAACAAAAATGCAAAAACCTCAAATTTTAACCTTTGACCCTTTGACACCTTATTTCTAATGGTGTACCCAAAGTCTCAACCATAATTTAGCTCTGTAGGAATTTTTGTTATTTGACCACTATTTTTATGTCTAATTTGACCGGACTATGAATAAATCTATGGTTATTTTCTTACAAATAAAGTGACATGATAACTAATCTCATTACATAATTTTCACCGTTAGCATTTTGACGTTTAAAAATCGGCAAGAGCGACAATGAAGAATTTTAATTACTAACAAGGTGCTATCGTTCTTCGAAGGCAGCCAACCAGAATGCTTTACAAATGGTTAAAAATTCATTATTAATTGTAAACGGGCAACTCTTATGAGATACACAAAAGCATTTAAATTAATTAAATCCCATACAGGTCTTACTGTTTAAACGCCAATTAAAGATGCGAAAGAATACAGAACTATTTACAAAACGCCAAATTAAATAACATTCACGAAAATTTAATTTAATTGCCGGAATATCTGGCCGGAGCTATTAAAATGAAATATCCAACTGTTGTGACATTAATAGGAGTTAATCTTCAACTTATTAAATACAGCTGCTACATGGGTGGTTTAATAAGTTATTAAGAACATAAATTAGTATTTATTTCCATTTTTTTTTATTATCCAAATATTTAATACGCCTTATTAATATTAAATTCGTTTAGCAGAAAAGAGTTACTAATCGGTGGAGAAATCCACGGCAATAAAAATTAATTTACGGCTCCTTTTGCGTTTAGTTCCGACTCCAGAAACCGCTATTTCTGGAGACATTGTTAGCAAGATAAAGAACTTCTCAGAGCCATAAAAAAAATACATTTCCATTTTATACAATTAGCATTCCGTTTTTTCGACAAGAAGAATTAACAAAATTAAATTTTCGAAAATGCAACGATTAAAAAAATCTACTGCCGGAATAACCATTTTTTATATTATATTTTGATAGAAAGTTTTTTTGTAACTTTGTTTCATTATTTTAGAAAATCCTCATCGATGTTTTATTTGACTAAGAAGATTTGGTTCTTGGTAGAAATATGAACTTATGATTATAAGATATTCACCAATTTACAAAATTTTTCAGAATAACTTTTGCCCTGCTTATGGGGCAAGTTGTTACATGTCACGTTATCACGATAACAATTAATTATATATGTGTAAATATTTATATATTTGATATGCTTTATACAGGGTGTTTTTTAAGATTAAAGACGTTTTGAATTTGGGCCTCGGTTTTTAGTGTATTTCATAGTTTGAATGTGGCTAAATTGTAAGGATCTGGTTACTTTCGTTGTGAAGAGTCGAGATTAACTAGTGAATATTTCTAAATGGATTTGTGTTTTGCTATTTTGATTTCTGTAGTTGGACATGTGTTTTTTTTTTTTGTAATTTTACATCTTGTTGCATTTTGCATGAAAACAATACTTGATCCAAAATAGGTTTTTTCAAATTGATCATCGCTATTCAAGACGCAACTGACAACTCCTTCCGAATAGATCTCATCCGGTACTACCAACATAAAAATTAATTAGCACGGCGTCAATCCTCAATTTTAAAAAATCACCACGTAAAAATTTTACACAAATAATTTATCTACTCTCTTTATATTACAATTTTTCTCTCTTACCAAAAATATTAGCAATTACGTCAATAATAATTAATCTGTAACAAAAATATAATAATAATACACGCAAGAGTTAGATTTTTTTATTTTTAAACTAAAATATTTAGAGAATTTTTGTAAAAAATAAAATAGAACCAAATTAAAATAAAACAACTCTCAACTAGATTTTGATGTCTCCTATTTCTTCAATTGAAAATGCCCCGCTTTTCCTTCAAACCATTTAATACTCCAATTTTCTTATTAAAACACCACAACGCGATTTAAGTGCGAAATAAATCACGTTTGTCAATTTTAAAGACACAAGTAGAGCACGTTTAATATGAAGATTAATTAATCAATTGTTAAAACGATGCGCCAAAGTTAAATTTAGAAAAAGAAAGATTCGGACCGAATGATAAATGGCATCCTGCTCTTAATCAATCCTTCGTGGCAATCAAATTAAACCGGCAACGGCCACCGTAATTAGAGCGTGCAGTATTTAATAATTGCAGCGCTTGTTCCATCAAATTTAATTTATATAAGTTTACAGTTCCCGTTCTGCGCGCGTTAGTTTTTACAAGTCAATCTAATAGAAATAATTTATTAATACAGTAGCTAAAACATGGCAGCTTATTATGAATTACGTGCTATCGGTCACACTTCTTGGACGGAACGACCATACGTCCCGTTTTGAGTGGGACTGTTCCGTTTTTAGGACATCTGTTCCGTATTCCCCTAACAATCGTTCGAGACGCCAAAGTGTCCCGTTTTCAAAAAATTAAAAGGACTACATTAGAACAGTGTTGTAATACAGTCGAACCTCCATAAGTCGAACCTCGATAAACCGAATTTTTGATAACTCGAATTATTTTTAGTTTCCCTTTAACTTCGACTTATCGAGGTTTGACTGTATTTAGTTAAAACCTTTTCAAAAGTAAATTAATTATTGTGTATAGTGCTTAAAGCCGAGTGCGCACGTTCGAGCTCAAAGTGGCACATTCCGATCTCGGGAAAATGAAGCGCGCCGCTCCGCGTCGCGCTTCATTTGCCTCCCTCGCTCGGAAATGTGCCACTTTTCGCTCGAACGTGCACATACCTTGCAGTCGTAGATTTTCTCTGTGTTACGGAGGTTGAGGTGTTAAACGTAATATATGAAAACTATTTTGTACACATTTATATCGATAGATTAATTGGTTTAGAAATTTTTATGAAAAATTTAAAGTTTTGAGTAAGCTTATTTAAATTTAAATCAAAATTAACAATATGTGTTGTCTTATGGAGAACTCGTCAATTTGATATGAAAATGACACATTTTTAGCTATTAAAAATTTTAAAAAAATGCCATCAATACGAAATTTAACTATGTTGAACATTGAAATTTTGTGATTAATTTAAAAAAAATTTAGTTTAATTTGAAAGCTTTAACCTTATGAAAAATACCAATTATTAGGGGTACTTGTGAATGATTTACGTTTAATGTCTGAAATAACGGCAACGTTGTATTTAGCAATAATGACAGAAAATTGAAATACAGTAGACGCCGCTTAATGTGATCACGGTTAATGTTATCAACCGCTTAGTGTGATCAAACTGGTTTGGAACCAACCGACACAATACAAAAGCATTTCTACGCTGGTATCTTTCGCTTATTGTTATCAGCCGGTTAATGTGATCACTTTATCTCGGTCCCAAAGTGATCACATTAAGCGGCGTCTACTGTATATTAAATGGTATGGTTTAAGGTTATGTAATTAAAACATATGGTACAAGTAAATAATATTAAGTTTAATTAATAATAGATTTGCAATGAGTATTAGTTTTTATTAATAAAATCCGCATAAATAATGTAAAATATTTGTTTTAATTATTTCATTAACAAAGTATTTATATTGAAAATTGCATTTATAAAAGTAACAATATAAATAAATACGTAAGTAAAACTTAAACCCAATATAACTCAAACATATTTATATTGAAATTTGAATAATTGTTTTTAGAACAAATATAGATTAATATGAAATAATGAGTAATGAGTAATAAGTAATAAATAATAATAAGTAATAATAAGTAACCCCAAAATAAAATATATCTATATATTGGCTTGTCACTAGAGCCAACAGTAAATGACGTTAAAGTGTTGCCGTTTGAAACACTGGAATTTTGAGATTTTTAATTCTCATTTTGAATTAATTACTTTATTTTTAACTATTAAAATATTTTTTTTTTAATTCTTGTATTTTTGTTATATCATTTGCTTTGATAATTTTTCAAAATTTATACAGCGTGTCCAGGCGCTTACTCCCAACTTGATTTTTTAATATCTAGACAACTATTAAAGATACTTTAATCAAATAAAAAGCATTTTCTAGACAAAAGTAGGGAAATTTATTTTAATAAACTACATTTTCAAAATGTTCCCCTCTTGTAAGGATAACGTGACAAAGCCTAACCTCGAAGTTTTGAGCCACTCTTTCCAACATTTTGGGCTCTATAGCCTGAAAGTGACGATTAATTTTGTCTGTCAGTTCTTCAGTTGTTTGAGGCCTATCTTGATAACATTTTCCTTTAAGATATCCCCATAACAAATAGTCGCAGAGATTTAAATTGGGGGAATAAGGTGGCCACTCAATTTCATCCTCACCTTATCAACGTTCTCAAGGGTGGCTACAGTTGGCTCAACATTGGCTGTGTATGACTTATCGTCACCAACACTGCCTGTCCTCTTACACTTATCCAACAAACCAATTAAAAAAACACAATGAACATAAAAATTTAGAAATTTTATTGGATCTAAATTTTAGGTCAAAATGTAAATTTGAAAAATGTTGTCCTTCCGGTGGCTATTGTGTGTGATGTGAAGGCAAAAACACGTGTAAATAAATTTCCATGCTTTTATAACTCCATCTATGTTAAAATAATTTTGGTATATCTAATAGTTTTTATTTAACAAGAGAATAACTTTGGGAGTAAGCGGCTGGACACCCTGTACAATATAATTAATTTCTATTTTTCATATTTTTTTCTGAAATTATTTTAAAATTTTAAAATTATTTAATAAAATTAAATAAACGATATTTATAAGATTTTTTTTCGATAATCACAATAAATCCTAATAATAAATATAGTTCGTCTTATAATTATTTAATACAAGGCATTTCTTAATGACAACATTTCAAATTTTTGGTTGGAACTATCCCACCGCAGCCTCTTTAAGTAATCTTTTATATTTATGATTTGAAAAAGCAAAAGATTAATTAAGGCAAACCAATAAATACAAAGATGTGCGCATTCGAGCGAAAAGTGGCACATTTCCGAGCGAGGGAGGCAAATGAAGCGCGACGCGAAGCGGCGCGCTTCATTTTCCCGAGATCGAAATGTGCCACTTTGAGCTCGAATGTGCGCACTCGGTTTTAAGCACGATTCACAATAATTAATTTACTTTCTAAATAATTTTAATTAGAAATTACAACACTGTGCCGCGTGTACAATTTGATCTCGAGAAAAATGTGCACCTAGGTCGTTTTATTTGAATACATTACTATTTTCGTTTTAAATCCAAAAAATAATTTAATAAACACGAGGATGTGCCACTTTGACCTTGAATGCGCACGCTCGGTTTTAAGCACAATTACTACACGTTCCGCTTTAACAAAAAAAAATTAGTCACGTTAACCATACCTCAAAGACCAAGCTCAAATTACTTACGATCATTTTTTTTGGCCTTACAGTAAACTGTTATTTTCCAGAAATTTATTAATAAATTAATTAACGTGAGGATAGATTCCGATAGTTTATAACCCCGTCTATCTAATGTGAGAATCTTGTCTCGTGAATTTCTGGTCTTTTGCAGTGTACCGTACGCACTCGAATAGATTTATAGATTAACGACGTTACGTGAATCCGAAACGGCATAATTTATATTCGCCATTAAAACGCATTTTTATAGTCGCCGGATCATTTCAGAAACAGTTAACTACACAAAAATAATAATAAAGTGTGCAGTTTAACACAATGAAGCGGTAGCGGTTACCAAACGACAAAAACTAGAACAGTTGGCGATTATTGGAATAAATTCTTTCGAAAGAAGACTCACAGACGTACCACTAATTTATTGTGCATAAAAAATTATTTACGCCGTTAAATTTATACTAACCGCATTGATGCTTAATTATCTTTTGTAAGATCTGTTCGAATGCATCTATAACATTAAAAAATATGTTTCTACAGTAAATCCCGATTAATAGAATTGTTTTAGTAGTAGTGTCTGCTTTTGATTTCATTAAATTACTAACTAATTTACGTACAGTTTTAATGCACTACACTAATTGATTTAATATCGTATTTATTTACAAAGTTATCTAAACACGCGCGTTAGAGATTACCTTGTGTTTTACCGAGAACCAGCCCAGTAGAAATTACGGAACTGTACCAATGAAACTTAGTCTTATAATGGCTATTACGGGAGTCGGCTCCGCTTATATGTGCGTTTCGGTATCAATTATCACAGCTTCTAGAAAAGTGTAGATTGTTCTTATGCGTCATTTAAGGTAATGTAAGATAGAAGTTTCTCGAACGCGTGTTTAGATTAATCTCTCGCGTTTGCTTACACTGATCTCTCCCGTTTGACTTAAAAAAAAAATTAATTTCAAATTCGGGAAAACTATTGCATGGAAACTATTTATTAGACTTTACAGCAAACCAGTAAAAAAATGAATAATTTTAATCGCCCCTCAAAAAACAAAGCAGGCATGTATAATATGAGTCACACTTCCAATTATATACTGATTAAAACAAATAATTTTAAGATTCGTTTTTAATCCACAGCAAAACACCTTAAACCTATATTAATCTATTAAATTCTCAAAAACAGAAGGCGTTAAATGCACAATATATAAACACATAAAAGTCGAATTGTTTTACCAAATATTTAACATCTATTGAACGCAGACCGATGTTTATTTCTTAAAAAATATCGGTATAATTTTTTTACAAATTCTTGCCTTCAAAAAATTTATAACCGTAGCATTTGTGATGATCTAAAATCAGATTATCCGTCCCCGTATTTCTTATTTAATATGGAACCTTTCAAATCATATCAATCAATTCGAATCGAAAAACTTATTAATTGAACACGAAGCCTATAGCCTCTTCTTATGACAAATAATCTGATCCTAAATCAAAATACTTTTGTGCTTAGCTCCACATTTTGAACGTCGAAATACTTTTAACAACCACTCCGCAAATATTTTGAATCGAATCAAATTTCGAAAAATAAAAAACGAATTTTTGTTATTAAAAGTCTAGATTGTTCAACTAACAAAGTAGAAAGCAAGTTCTTAAAGGCTCGTATTAGTATTGATTTACAGCCAACAAGTACGTCGCGTTTATTGTTGAAGTAATACAAATGATTTTCCGACTGCACACATGAAACAGTCATAAATCAAACTGATAAATAGATAATGTAAACAATAAACCGATGTATTTGTCGTAAACAATTACTAAAGCCATTTAAAGGTTTTTACTAACGACAGGTACCGTTAAACGTATCCAAACACATTTTTTTATCTTCATTAGCGGCAATCATTCCCAAACTCATCGTTTAAATTTAAAAAAAAACTAATTCTATTTCCCAATCTTTATTCCAAAGATTGTATCCACTTCTCCGATCACGTCAGTTTTAATTAGCTTCAAATAAAACATGCGTGATTAAAGACGATATAAAAAAAAACAACGTTATAATAAAACAATTTTCACAATTTCACCGAGGCGAAGGAACGGGCTACAAGTTCGCTTAAAATTATATTTTGAATAATGCATTGGGGACTTTAGAATTAAATAATAATTCCTGTCAAGTAATTTAAGAAACAAGCTGTTTTTTTTTAACCCGAAGAGATGTTGGTGAATATTTTATTAACTAATGAAATCGAATAAGGCTGCAACCTTACAAAGATTTTGTTCGCATACTTTGTCCTTTTATATATTTTTTTTATATTGGTGGTATCCGTTTCGTATAAATTTGTGAAAATTGAAAAGTTATTAAACTGATGTTGGAAGAGATTAAGTTGTTTTATGAATAGGGTTTTTGATCTTTCGTTTTATTTCGTGAGAAGAAACAACATTCGATATACTCGTTATATTTCAATCGAACCAAAAGTTATCACTTAAATCAGTGACTCACAAACTTTATGTTAATGCGCTTCCCTAAAAAAAAAACTAATCTTGGCGCCTCTCCCGATTTATTGCAATATTATAAATGAGAGCCCGAATAAATCAGGTATTTTTATATCGTTCTATCTCACTTGCGTACATGTGAGCTTAGTATCTTTTCACTCGCTCCCACTCATTGAAAAGTCTCGCGTATTTTAAGTTAAATTCAATAAATACGAGGATGTGCACATTTTAGCGAAAAATGGCATTTTCCCGAGTTCGGAAATGTGCCACTTTGAGATGGCATGTGCACGTTCAGTTTTAAGCATGATTCACAATAATTTGGGCCAATCAATTAGACGCAAAATTAGTTAAATACTTTTAATCGTTCTCTCTCGCTTGCACTGAGGAGATCACCGTATCTTTTCGCTCTCTTCCACTTATTGCTATGGTAAATACGCATTTCAAACATAAAATCAATATTTACTCAATTAAATTTAAATTTATTATTTGAAAGGGCGAAGCAGAAAGTAGACAAATCCAATAAATACGAGGATGTGCGCATTCGAGCGAAAAGTGGCACATTTCCGAGCGAGGGAGGCAAATGAAGCGCGACGCGGAGCGGCGCGCTTTATTTTCCCGAGATCGGAATGTGCCACTTTGAGCTCGAATGTGCACACTCCGTTTTTAGCATAATTCACAAAATTTAGGCCAATAAATTAGACAAAAAATTAATCTAATCGTTTTCTCTCACTCGCACCTACGAAATTATTGTATCTTTTCGCTCACTTCCACTTATTGCTATGGTAAATACATTTTTTGAACATAAAATCCATATTTACTAAACTAAATTTAATTTTTTGATTTGAAAGTGAAAAGATTAATTAAGGCAAATCAATATATACGAAGATGTGCGCATTCGAGCGAAAAGTGGCACATTTCCGAGCGAGGGAGGCAAATGAAGCGCGACGCGGAGCGGCGCGCTTTATTTTCCCGAGATCGGAATGTGCCACTTTAAGTTCGAATGTGCGCACTCTGTTTTTAGCATGTTTCACAAAATTTAGGCCAATAAATTAGACAAAAAATTAATTTAATCGGTTTCTCTCACTCGCACCTAAGACATTATCGTATCTTTTCGCTCACTTCCGCTTATTGCCATGGTAAATACATTTTTTGAATATAAAATTAATATTTACTCTCGAGATCAGAAATGTGCCATTTTATGCTTGAATGTGTGCACTCAGGTTTAAGCACGATTCACAATAATCAACTTTAAAAACAATGGAATTATTAGTTAAAAATTTTACTAATACTTATTGCAACAAATTCGCTCTCCGCCCGCGATTTCCTAGGGTGGTTGCCCCCCCCGCCCGTTTGAAATACTGCAATAATTTTTGAGATATAAATTATGTTTAAAACGAAAAAAGACTATTTTCTTTTTCAATATTCGTTTGGATTTATTATTATTTATGTTAGACGATGAACGTGATAAAAAGCAAACAAGGAAATAAATAAAAATTAAGTAGAAAATGTAAATAAAAGAAATAAGTCTTGTAAATCTTTGATAGATCTGTCGGTGTTTTGGAGTTTAACGCAAATTGCGGGATTAGAACTTTTAAAAGATGGAATAGAATACTTGTATTTTTTTTTCTAAATAAAATACTGTAGAAAACCACTTAAAATTCAAAAACATAAAACATCTTGTTTTACAACTAGCGAGTAACGATTAGTGGTATCCCCACGTGACTTGCAATTTGATTAAAATACAAGTGTTAGTATTACAAATGTTGCGAAAACAACTATTTTATTGTTTTCAAAGTGATAAATTCCGGTCTCGGCAATTATATACATTTAAATACCTGTATTATACTTATTAAAATTCTACAACACGGCTTAAATTGAAAAAAAAACGTCTAGGGAAAATAGTTCGTAGTGGAACTCCCTAGGTTTATTTATAAATACGCAAATTCTTAAAATTTTAATTATCTTTGTTTATATTATAATATTGGGGCCACCGAGCTTTGCTCGGCGTCGATTTCGCTGTGAGAATGTGATGGCTTTCGGTCGCCTACGTACTAAAATATATAAATATAAATGTAGCGCCACCTGTTGTTGTGTATCAATGCATGAATACTTCAGCCGGTACTTAACTCTTCTATAAGATGGCGCTAGAATTTTTTCCATCTGATGAATTGTGCATAAAGCCAAAAGTGTGCACATATACCAAATTCATTTATCTACATTAACTTTCTATCTTTAAATTAAAAACATTAAATTTAGTTCAATAAATGCAGATTATATATTTGGAAACGTTATCACACCCAGTTATAGCCATTTAACATTTATATCGTATGTATTATCAGCAGGGCGGATCTACTTAAGGGATTTTTGGGCTATCTTTTTTTAGGCAACCCTATACCTACATCACGATAGAAAACAGTTTTTTGACAAAATGGCAATTAGTTGAGTAAGTAGTATTAGCCCAGGGTCCCACAAATTCATGATCCGCCACTGGACTTGGGCATTTAAAAGAAAATAATAAAAACTATTTAAATTAAGAGGCTTATTTAATTTATCCGCCATTATAATTCATATTTGTTTTTCGGCAACCAAATCAAAATTTTCCAAAAATACTAGGAACCAATATTTTTAATTTTATATTTTTTTTTTTGCTTTTGATATACCAGTCTAACTAAATAAGTATTCTTTACAAAACAAATTATTTACAATCAATTGCTTAAGCAAAAAAAAATATATATATAAAGATATCATGAGGCGGAAAAAAACTTTTTTAATTTTATTAGCTTTTTCTTATAAGACGCTTTGTTGAAGTGGTTCAGTATAAAATATTAGTTACGACTTCTAACAATAATATTAAATTAATTAAGAGAACAATTAAATTGAAAATAAACAATATTCAAATTTTATTCAACAGTTAAATAAAACATAAAACACTTTACTTGGAATAATTATATCAAGCTGGAGGATTATTTTATGAGCCATAATCTTCGTTAATTAATTACATAATTAGTATTTCTAAGGTATTAATAGCATCTAATTAAGCGGTTTAATCTAAAAAAACAACATTGCAATAAACTCGTTATAAAACTCTTTTGTTACTTTAATGATAAGTTTTTTTAGTTCATTCCAGCATTTTATTCGTTTCTAATTTTAACATAAAATTCTAAAATTTACATATTCTTCACTTTTGGTCGAGTACCCTTAAATAATACTCTATTTGTCCCAAAATGCCTGTCACTTTTGTTTTTTTTTTTAAATTAAATTATTGCAAACCTTAACCCAATTGGGCAATCGAACGTATTGTAATTAATTATTACTAAAAACTGATATGAATATAGAGAAATTAAGCGAGAAACATATTTTTCGTAATACCCTCTGCGAAAGTTTGATTTTCTAGTGCCGATTTACTTATATCAGAATAGAGTATACTTTCCTCGTGCCTTTCTGCACGTGTGTAGAAAGTGCGTACTTTTGCTTAGGTGCCTTCTAATTCTTCCACTTCTGTATTATAAAACACTGTAGTTTGTTTTAATATTTATTGCCAATTTGTTTATATAATTACACATCAGCGTGTTAAATTAAAAATTTCGGCCTTGAGGCATTTTGTTTATTTCTTTTTGTTGTGAAAATTTTAATTTTTGATTATAATTTACCATTATGCAAGTGTTGCTTTCAAATAAAAACTTCTGCAGCGGGTTTTACAAAAATAGTTTCGATACGTATGCGTAAAACGAACGGCCCGGTAGACTTGAACTGATACATCTCGTCTAAGGTTATGGTACATTCACAATGGCATCTCGTACGCTTACACATACTCCCCTATCGGGTCCTAAGTGTACTTTGCGAACTCGATCCCATAGTGAATGCGTCATAGCCTTGGTCTTTCGTCAAGCCCCAGCATACCGAAACCCCTCGCTTTACGCATATGTGTCGAAAGTACCTATTTCGATATTCAAGACCTGCTTCTCTCAATCTTTCATACAATTGTTCTAAAAAGTGACGAGTATTTTGACACAAATTGCAAAGTTTAGATGTGACAACTATTTTGGGACAGAAAGAGCCGAAAACATTCTAAATCGCGCTTTGCCTAATATTTCTTTTTAAAAACGCAAGCTCCATTAATGAAAAGTGGTATCGTCGAAATTGTCAACGTCAAGAAAAAGTTCTCATTATGGAACAGTGATGAATACTATTCGAAAAAGACGCACCAGCTGTCTGATTTAAAATCGCGAAACTTGTTCGACACAAAAACATGCCAAGTCGCTATTCAGCGGGCAACCCACTGACTCTTCGATCACAATTGCATCTACATTGCTGATCGTCCTCAGAACTGGATCATACCGATATGTTAAATTTATACGTGAACATACTTTTAAAACGTCCAAAGATTACAATTTGTACAAAGATTAAAAATCGCTACCGCTAAATCAAGATTAATGTCAGCCTTAAAAGTACTTAAGTGCCAAGCTTACTACGATTATAAGATTCAAACTTAAAAGACTTCCCAAAATAACGAGTTACTTCTTTCGTTTAGCTTTTACATTATTACTCGTTAAAAAACCCATTTCCCTTGTTGGTTATTCAAGAAAAAAAGTTTTAATTAAAAACTAAATTATTTGAATAATTTCGATTTATACTTTTTTTATTGTTTTGATTTACTTGGAAACTTGTTCTTCCATATAAATGTCCGTATATTTGTTAATTAGGTGTTGAAATATTACGATGTTGAATTATTGCCCAATTTATGTAGATATTTAAGTAAAAAAATACAAACAAAAGCATTAATTAAAATTAATGGGGAAATTTAGAAATTATTACCGGATTCTATGTTATTTATTAAAAACGAGTAGAAAGTAGTGTTAAAAGAAATGTAGAAATAAAGTCATAACTGGACTACGACGTCGCATTGAAATATTTTATAAAGTTCTTTAAAAAATTAGCTGTATTAAGAGATCTTGTTTCCTTTTTAGATTAATTTTTTTCGTTTTTTATTAATTAATAAATAACTTTACGTATATGAAGCCAACGGGCTTAATAAATCACCGATGTAATTAATAAGCGTCTATTACTTTTGTTACTTTTTGTATGGTTTACTAAAGGCTATTTATCGATGCCACAATTATTGAATTTTAATGCATTTTTGTTGTCAACAAAGAATTCATATAGCTTTTTGTGTTGAATTAATAGGGAATTAAAAAGCGCCGACGCACAATCGTTAGACTTTTCAATCGGAAATAAATAAAATTTAAATGTAATTTAAAAAAAAAATTTAAGTTACGCTTTATAAGTTGCATAAAATTAAAGAGTACAAACAATATTTAAAAAATTTATGGATTTTTTCTTATGGATTTTTCAAAATATTAATTAAATTGAGTACCAATAAACTCCGTCAATAATGTTTAAAATTTTAAATTTCTTTGAAAAATTTACGTAGGTACCATTTAACGTTTCAACCGACTTGTTTCTATTATTCTCAAAATTTTATTTCAAATTTAAAGTTAATTTAAAATTAAATTAAGTGCAACGTTGGAAAAGTCATAGTTGTCTTACCACTGTTTCATGTCTTACTTGAAAAACAAATTAAAAAGAAAAATTCACGAATTTTTTATTTTTATGTTAAACATTGTAAACAAGAAAATAATTACATATCGACGGGAACAACGAAAACTATATATAGTAATTCAAAATTTTTTTATGTAGTTTAAATATTTCTTAATTTAGAACTAATTGTAAGAACTGGTTTATTTAGCCCTTCGTTAATTACACTAATAGTGATACCCCGTTTTTTTTAAATTCAGCAATATAACGAAAAATATTTTTTTTACAGTTTCGACAATTTAGCTATACCTTCTTCGATCTTTTTAGCGTTCATTAAAAAAGTTTTTTAAGATATAATTATTAGTATTAATTCGATATTAAATAATAAATATTGAAAGATCGTGAAAATCCGGCGATTTCCCGCTAGCGCGACCTAACTAGGTAGTTAAATTTTACTTAAACTAAAATAAATAAAACCAATATGGTCGTTGTCAGCTTAGTTGTTAAAATTGGGCTTGGGAACGTTGTAGAAAAATTAACAACGCTGCGATTCTTTGCGATGTGACCAACGAAGGGCTAAACATACAATTTTAGGAGTTATGATAGTTTTCTTTGGACACGTCGCTATGTCGAATTTTGTCTTTTTAGGAATATTTCATTTTTTTCAATTGGATACAAAAATATATAGTTCAATTATTCTTAAAGTACTAATGAACTTTCCTTTTAGAACTAACTTTCGATTTTTAAAAAAAAATTTGTTCAATATTAAAAATATAATATTTATATTAAGACGATTTTTTACTTTTAAAAAAATATCGTACATTTTATCTTGTTTCAAACAATTTTTTACATAAAAATACTATTTTAGTAACACTAAAATCTGTATCCAACATATAAAAAATAAATAAAAGCATAAATATAAGTAAAGGGTAATTTTTAATATTCCAGACATTTTAAATTTGGCGCCATACTAATTTATTTTTATATTGATAGTATTTCACAACCAATATAAAATATACATATATCTATCTATATATAATCGCATCATCTTTTCCATTCCTTCCTATCTCTGCAATCTTCTTCTGTTAGATCTCTTGCTTCCATGAGTTCTTTTACCCCCTCCATCCAGATTCTTCGTGATCGTCCCTTTGTTCTTTTATATGTTGGTTTTTAAGTAAGTATTTTTTGCCATCTTTCTTTTTCCATCCTCTTGACGTAACCATACCATATTATTTTTTGCTTCTCTACATAGTCTAGTAAAATAAAAAACGAAAATATAGACAAAAAAACTTAAGAGCAACTACGAAAATCAAAACAACAAAAGACAAAACCTTTTAAAAACATTCACGAGTTGACATCGATATTTGACAGCGAAAATTACCAGATTCGTACAATATAACCAAGTTCAAACTATAAAATACACTAAAAACTATGGCGCCAAATTCAAAACGACTTCAGTCTTAAAGAATCACCCTATATAAAATTATATTAAACAATATACAGTGGAAACTCGGTTATCCGGACTAACTATTGTTGCAGCTCATTCGGATAATCGAAAATTCGTTGAATGTATAGAAAAAAACGCATTTTAGCTATATACAATGTGACCATACTTCCTGTTTTGAATGGGATTGTTCCGTTTTCAAATCATTTGTCCCGCTGTCCCCAAACAATCATCCGGGATGCCAAAAAGTCCCGTTTTCAAAAAATTGTCCATTACGATATCAAATATTAAAAATCTTAACAAGAATTTCATTCTTGCCTCCTTATTTAAATACAAATTAATTTACGGCAATTTCTTAATGAAAAAAGTAAAAAATTTTGAAAAATAAGCGAAGCTCAAAGGAGACGTTTTGAGAGCGCGAATACGGTTTTAGAATTACTTGAATTATTTTAAAGTAAATTGATCATTGTTAATTGTGGCGAAAAGCGGAGTGTGCACATTCGAGCTCAAAGTGGCACATTTCGATCTCGGGAAAATGAAGCGCGCCGCTCCGCGTCGCGCTTCATTTGCCTCCCTCGCTCGAAATGTGCCACTTTTCGCTCGAATGCGCACATCCTCGTATTTATCGGATTTGCCTATATTAATAACAAATCCTTCAAATCCAGATTTTCTATTCGGAAAAAGTTTTCGTTTGAAAGTGCACATACTCCTTAATAATTGAATATGCCTATCTTATTCTTCTCTCTTACAAATAATTTTAATAAAATCAAACTGAACTAAATGTACCACTTGTCGCTTTTCTCTTAATTTAAAATTACAGTAGGTATTTTTTACCAAAACCACATTTCTAATTTAGTACTTTTAAACTAGACTAGATCGGAGACTTCATCGTACATGAAAAAAAAAATACTTTAACTTTGTCCGAATTTTGAATCTTATTTTCCAACCTTTTTTTTAACATATCGCACCCAAGTCATTGTAAAATTTTGATGCACCCCCTATGTAACATAAAATTATTTATTTATATTTAAAAATTGAATTAATCCATAAATGAAGTCTAATTACAACAGTGTATACAAAATGTGCCTTAAAACTAATTTGTTTATAATTTTTACAAAAAAAAAATTACCCAAAAATTTTTGGAGAGATTATTTTTGACATATAACCCTTCAACAATCTGCAAAAGAAGATATAAAAATCAACTAGTTGATTTTTAGTGGTCCACTTCAGAACATTCGACTCATATACAATTTTAATTAATCAAAAATGCGAATTAGTAAACATTCGAAAGTACACCTGAAAATATTTTTATCAAGCTCGCTACAATTAGGCGTGCGGAAGAGCACCATGATAACTTATCAAAAGCAATAAAATATTTAACCTTTTTCAAACATAAAATAGTGCTAATTTATTCGACTTTTAATTTTTTGATTTGAAAATAAAATAATAATATAGGCAAATCCGATAAATACGACGATGTGCGCATTCGAGCGAAAAGTGGCACATTTCCGAGCGAGGGAGGCAAATGAAGCGCGACGCGGAGCGGCGCGCTTCATTTTCCCGAGATCGGAATGAGCCACTTTGAGCTCGAATGTGCACACTCGGTTTTAAGCGCGATTACAAAGCGTTCCGTTTTAACAGGAAAAATCTTGGTTAAATTGTTATTTATTTATTTATTTATTGTTATATGTTTACAAAAAACCCAACAAATATTAATTACTAAATAAAGCAGTCGCACATTATCTTAAAATCAACAAAGCGAAAAAAAAACACTGTTTAGTGCAAAATACAAAATAAAATAATAAAATATTTAGTAAGAAATATCGAGATTTAATTTTCGCAACGAGTCCGAACGCAGTTGCTTATCCGAGTAATCGCGAATCCGTATAACTGAGGTCCGGATAATTGAGGTTTTACTGTACTACAAAATTTTAGTTTTTCATTTTGTTTCCAAAGTCGAGAACGTTTTATTTTTAATTAATTCTATAAATCCAATAAAACTGTTAAAAAGATGTTAGAAAAGCAACAATAATTTAAAAGTTTTTGTCGAACATGCAACGCCACCCACACAACACGAAATTCTCACAAGCTTCTATGAGGTAATTACGTGTTAAGGTACAATGTATTAAATACATTATATTTGTACTCAAATACTCCCACACAATAAATAACAAAAACAATTATTTATACGTGTGTAATCGGTATATCGAAAACGCATAACATTAACAATTTCCAATGACGACGACGTCCATTCTATAGATCTGAAAATTTATACCTGCCGTAAATCGAAGAAAGAAACC
This sequence comes from Sinopyrophorus schimmeli, assembly GCA_036325965.1. NCBI lineage: Eukaryota > Metazoa > Arthropoda > Insecta > Coleoptera > Elateridae > Sinopyrophorus > Sinopyrophorus schimmeli. The sequence goes on from JARFIZ010000408.1 coordinate 718,196, forward strand.
CCACAATAAATAAAATCGAACAATGTAATTAATGCTTGTCAGGAACATTTGTGAACGCGTCGTACACCTAACTCGAGAGGAGATTGTACAATCGAAGATTAAAAATTGTGCCAAATTGTCAACTTTAAGAAACAAATTGGTTGTCGAATTTTTGCGTCGCTCTGTCAGATGTAATTATATATACAAGAGATATTCCTATTATGTGCCTCCATATTATGGGTATCCATTCAATTTATTTTTTGTAAAGGTCACCATTCCTATTCACCACGAAATTATATACTACTTTGGTCTTTACTGTGCTCATAGCTAATATTTTCGTTGGCATTGTGCGATCCTAAAGTAATAACTTTTGTATTAATAAAAGGATCTAATATGTGATTAAAAAATTCGAGAGAATCAGAAGGCGCTAATTATATTACAAAATTAAATTAATAAACAATCAATTCGTTAATTTAAAATTGGATTTTCTAATCCTGAAATTAATCTATTAAAATTGACATTATAACAAAATTCAAATTATAATTAAAAAATAATTTTAAATGATAGGTTATGTGACATGAAATTGGTAAAATAAAATTCGATATGCTTTATCGGGCAATGCTGCACAATTTTTGAAGTTATACTTCTTTTGGGGCGTTGAGAGTAAAATTTTAGCACGGATAACAAAAAGACGTTTAAGAAAGTAAATTGATTATTGTGAATCATGCTTAAAACCGAGTGCGCACATTCGAGCTCAAAGTGGCACATTCCGATCTCGGGAAAATGAAGCGCGCCGCTCCGCGTCGCGCTTCATTTGCCTCCCTCGCTCGGAAATGTGCCACTTTTCGCTCAAACGCGCACATCCTCGAATTTATTGATTTGCCTTAATTAATTTTTTAACTTTCAATACAAAAAATTAAATTTAGTTTAAGAAATATAGATTTTATGTTCAAAAAATGTATTTACCATAGCAATAAGTGGAAGTGAGCGAAAAGATACGATAATTTCGTAGATGCGAGTGAGAGAAAACGATTAAATTAATTTTTTGTGTAATTTATTGGCCTAAATTTTGTAAATCATGCTAAAACCGAGTGTGCACATTCGAGCTCAAAGTGGCACATTCCGATCTCGGGAAAATGAAGCGCGCCGCTCCGCGTCGCGCTTCATTTGCCTCCCTCGCTCGGAAATGTGCCACTTTTCGCTCGAATGCGCACATCATCGTATTTATTAGATTTGTCTACTTTATCCTTCGCTCTTTCACATAATAAATTTAAATTTAGTTGAGTAAATATCGATTTTATGTTCGAAAAACGTATTTACCATAGCGATGAGTGAAAGCGAGCGAAAAGATACGAAAATTAATTATTTTTTTATTAAATTTGCAGCACAATACATTTATGAAGTAAAAGGAACCTAAATAAAAATGAAATATAGCCGCACCACCGCTGCAGCACCATTGCACGGTTTAATAAGAAGATATTAAAGAAAATGTAAATACAAAAAGCTCAATATTCAAACAATTATTGTTTTCCTTATTAAACCAAATAATTATTCACTCTAGTCAATATTATTGTCCAGCTCACCAATGAAAGTAAATTATCTAGTTTGAGCGTCAATTTTTTTTACCAAAAGGGAAAATCGAAAAAAAATAAGCACCTTTAAATATCAATATTCAGAACAATAAGATATATTTACTACGTTTCCACAGTCATTCAATACGGGTTAAATACGGATTCAATACTGTTGTCGGGTGAAAAGTGGTCATGGAAACCCTGATTCAATACGTATTGAACACGATTTTGATTCAGATACGATACGGTAAATTTTAGGATCGTATCTGAATTTCAACGTATTGAGTTCCATGGAAACCCGTAACTTGCGATCGTGCATGCGCAATTGGATATCACTGGCGCTTTCTAATGATAATTTAAAATATATACACCTTTATGTTAAATTGTCATGAAATTTAATAGAATTATAGCACACAATAAAATAAACAACACAATTTTATTTCGAACCTGCTCTACGTATTAACCTAGAAAATAAGTTTTCCGAAAACAGCTGATTGCTGTATCGTAAATGTATTCAATTCGTATTCAAAACTATTTATGGAAACACGGACTTGTTGGATCGCAAATCCGTATTCAACCCGTATTGAATAACCGTGGAAACGTAGTAATTGTTTAACATGTACTACCAAAATTTTGATGCACGTTTGGAAAAAATACTATTTTAAAATATAGGAGAACCTGTTGTACCTTGGACCCTTTGAACCTAGGACAACTTTATTTTATTTAATATTTGCGGGCTTTTGTGACCCAATAATTTTCGACATTTCAAATGCCACATTGATAGACATTAAAGTAAAGCAAGGAGCAGCTGGCCAATGTACTTTGTAAATGTATGAGATCAATTTTTAATCGAAAAAAAAGTAAGTCTTTGTATATTCTTTTTACTTAAATATCTTATTGATTTTTATTACCTAATAACAAATGATTTATCGTAATAGAAAGATTATTTGGTACTTATAACCCTCAATGATTCGACAAACGCGCATTCGCGCGCTTTCAATTTCTCGTTTCGGCAACTCGTACTAACAGTTGACCAATAAAGTAGTCAAAGATTTTATTCTCTTAATGTCACCTCTTATTATAAGCGCGCAATTCAATTTTCATTGAATTGAGTTATGTACTTGTAACAACTCTAAATTAATAATTATATTTTGTTGAAATAACTATATAAATGTTCTTAGTCATAGAGAAAATTATTTTATTAATATGCGTATTTTGGAGTAAAAATAAAGGCACGGTTTTTCCGAAAAATGTTGGTATTTCTGATAAAATTGCCAGAATTATTGTTGGATTTTATAATTTGCAAATATCCCTGTTTATCTAAAATTACAGTAACATAATATTAGTAAATTTTATTTAAAATTACAGTAACATAATATTAGTAAATTTTATTTAAAATTGATCTCTTCAATATTAATAAATGATAAAACTTTCTGTTAATAAAATCAAAATGTTTCATAGTTACAAGTACCGTTATCCTAGTTCAAAATTAACTTTGCATAGGTTAAAGGTAAAATTTCAGCTGTCGAAATGTTTCTAGGTTAAAGAGTAGGTAGTTCCTAGTGTAGAAAGGGTAACCCTGCGTGTTTTGGTTCTTCGCGCAATGTTCATGAGTCTTTCAAACATCTATAAAAGCCAGTTCCAAAACCCTTCCATGACTTGTGCATGAGTGCGCCGGCGCAGTTGCCTGAATCTCGTGCCTGGCCCTTGGGGCACTGCGCCCAATAGTAAAAATGCATGTTTTAAATAGCTATTTCTATCTGCTGTAGTTGCCATCTGTTATCAATAATTTGACCATGTTGCAGACGAGATGTTTGAGTAATTCTTTTTTTGGCTAGTAACTACAAATGTCAGCAACAAAACTTCGTGATCAAATTTTTGCACACACTCCGGGGGGATTTTTGCCTCTTATGGTCATGGCTCTTTCTTTTTTACTCGAAAATCCATACAAGTTTCGCGAATTTTATACCGTGTGTATTTTGGAATTTGTAAAATTACATTCAAATCGGTCGACAATTACAAAAAAATAAATTGTCTGCGTTTATCTTAATATTGGACAGCCCTGACTCGGCTCGTACGACTTGCGGTTAATTCCCCGTTCGAACAAAACTGCTGACTTTCGAAAGGAGGCGCGAAAGACCACTTTTCGGCGCGCTAAGCCCTTTGATACTTGGCGAATCGTCATTAAGAAAAAGACTGGTAGCAGAAGCGTTTCTAGGTCAATACTATCATGCAAGTAATCGAGGTAATCCGTAGGCCAGAAACGAGATAACGAGAAAAAGTACAAAATGCGGTGTGTTTTCTTGCAAAGAACATGACAGCCGATCGCTTAGCAGAATTTACAATGGATGCTAAGGGAATTCTTTTAGAGGTTGATTCTTTCCCAACTTGCCGCACTTTTTCAGAGGAACACAATGGACATGTTGTTCATTTTGCTGAGCCAGTATCTGATCCTCGTTAGTGAATGTCATTATACTTTCAATCCCCTATTTCAATTCATATTTTAACAAGGACTATTCGCGATTTGCTTCATTGATTGACACTAGTCAAATCTTCTTCTGCCTTAGTCTTTTGTCAAAGAAATTAAGTTTTATTATTAAACTTTCTGTAGCTTATCAACTTATTAGTGTTTTCTAATAATGTGCCTATTGTAAGTTTGCATTGTTTCTTCTTTTAGAAAAAAATAAATCAAAATAGTTGTGCTTATTTAATTTATTACTACGCCTATTCGTTTTAGGAAGTAATATAATTATTACTTTTTTATTGCGAAATGAACTAAAGTTAGATGAGAAGAACAAATTGTGGTATTTACTTTATTATTTTACAAGAGCTACGGAGTACAGTCAAACCTCGATAAGCCGAATTTTGGGAACTCGAACCTGTTTCCCTAGGACTTGCCTATATCAACATTAATATTTTTATATCGATAACTCGAATTATTTTTAGTTTCCCTTTAAGTTCGACTTATCGAGGTTTGACTGTATATAAAACAATACCACAAGTTTGTCAGCTTATTTCCCAGATTAAAATTCTTAGAAATTAAGCTCTGACAAATTTGGTAGGATTTATCTTTAAAATCAAATGAAAAATGATTTACCAGCTTAAACATACACGAGCAATTTTTCAAAAGAGTATCTGATGTTTTTTATCTGCGCAAACTTATCAAATTAATGATTATTCAACCACGCAAATTCGCTGAATACTTGCAACTTTAATATCCCCATACATAAGATGATTATTTGCAATCTAAATGTTGTATATAGATGGTGGGATTACTGATGAACGAAAAAGAAAAGTCTTAGGCATTTCTGATTATCTTAATGAACATATTTTTTTTTTCTAATTGTAGGTAATTAAATATAAGGTGAAGCAAATACAGTAGTCGCTCTTCATTGGAATCGGGCATTTATTTCTGGATAGAAAAAATCAAAAAAATGATCTAAACATTTCAAAATGATTGTAAATTACAATATTTTTAAAGTTATACTTTTTTTGGCGAGTTGAGGGTAAAATTTTAACTGGTAACGGAAGTGCGCGCGCACAATTAACAAAAGTTGGCAATTTAAAGGGAGTCATCTAATAAAGCAAATTAATTCTTGTGAATCGTGCTTAAAATTGAGTGCGCACATTCGAGCTCAAAGTGGCCCATTTCCGATCTCGGAAAAATGAAGCGCGCCGCTCCGCGTCGCGCTTCATTTGCCTCCTCGCTCGGAAATGTGCCACTTTTTGCTCAAATGCGCACATCCTCGTATTTATTGCATTTGTCCACTTTATTCTTCGCTTTTTCAAATCATAAACTTACATATAGTTTAATAAATATCGATTTTATGCTGAAAAAATGTATTCACCATAGCAATGAGTGGAAGGGAGCAAAAAGATACGACAATCTCGTCAATGCGAGTGAGAAGAAACGATTACAATTATTCAACTGATTTTAGGTTTAAATCATTGGCCTAAATTGTTGTGAATCATGCTTAAAACTGAGTGTGCACATTCGAGCTCAAAGTGGCACATTCCGATCTCGGGAAAATGAAGCGCGCCGCTCCGCGTCGCGCTTCATTTGCTTCCCTCGCTCGGAAATGTGCCACTTTTCGCTCGAATGCGCACATCTTTGTATTTATTGATTTACCTTAATTAATCTTTTCACTTTTAAATCAAAAAATTAAATTTAGTTTAATAAATATGGATTTTATGTTCAAAAAATGTATTTAGCATAGCAATAAGTGGAAGTGAGCGAAAAGATACAATAATTTCGTAGATGCGAGTGAGAGAAAACGATTGAATTAATTTTTTGTCTAATTTATTGGCCTAAATTTTGTGAATCATGTTTAAAACCGAGTGCGCACATTCGAGCTCAAAGTGGCACATTCCAATCTCGGGAAAATGAAGCGCGCCGCTCCGCGTCGCGCTTCATTTGCTTCCCTCGCTCGGAAATGTGCCACTTTTCGCTCGAATGCGCGCATCTTCGTATTTATCGATTTACCTTAATTAATCTTTTCACTTTCAAATCAAAAAATTAAATTTAGTTTAATAAATATGGATTTTATGTTCAAAAAATGTATTTAGCATAGCAATAAGTGGAAGTGAGCGAAAAGATACAATAATTTCGTAGGTGCGAGTGAGAGAAAACGATTGAATTAATTTTTTGTCTAATTTATTGGCCTAAATTTTGTAAATCATGTTTAAAACCGAGTGCGCACATTCGAGCTCAAAGTGGCACATTCCGATCTCGGGAAAATGAAGCGCGCCGCTCCGCGTCGCGCTTCATTTGCTTCCCTCGCTCGGAAATGTGCCACTTTTCGCTCGAATGCGCACATCTTCGTATTTATTGGATTTATTTACATAGAAAATGACTTGGTTTTAAGGATATTTAAAAATATTTTGGTAATTTTTTAATTCCATTCACATTATGCACTATTGATTTCCCAACAACAAAAAAATTAATACCCAACTTAAAATTAAGTGCAAAAAGAAAATTAACTAAAATCAATGTAACAAAGTCTATAAAACTGTTCAATAATCATCTTCTATTTTTTCAATTTGCAATAAATTGATGTAGGATTAACAATTGGCAATAGCCCTTTGTTTTTTACTGGTTCTTTTAAAATTTAATTTTTTATTTGAATTTTGACAACAAAAGCTTAATTCTAGTTAGTAAATTTTCTAATTTGGCTGTTTTGATAGGATGTGTTTCCATCCACATCACCGTTAAAGTTTTCAAAATCGTTCATAGTTTCGAAGGCTGATCACAAAAATGTGTTGCATTATATATTTGTGCGTTAGTTCCAGTTAGATTGAGCAAGTGAAAAAAATGCATAATGGTCTTCTTTTGGTTCCTCAAAATAATAAATAGTTTTATAAAACTGACCAATAGTGTGCCCCCCCCAACCCGTTAGAAATGTATCTAATACATCATATTTTAAAATAAATGTCGTTTCGAAAATAATAACATTTATACTCGCGCGGTGTTTTTCAGCCACCAAAGTCACAACAGTTCAAACTTCGACAAATAACACACTTTTATAATCTCCAAATGAATACTTTCAGTTGCCTATCGCACTCCAGAAAAACTAAACAAAGGTTACATGTGGGTGTACAGGCTCGCAAAAATTTATACATTTAGTAATTACAAAAACTGTGGCGCTGTTGTTTGAAAAACACCATCGCGAGTAATTAAGTGATATAGATCGCAGTAGAATACATTTTTATAAAAAAATTAAAAAATTTGTTTTTTTAATATGCCATATCATATCCGAAAGAAATAATCATTTCATTAATGAAATAACAGGATACTAGATTCAATGCTATTAATCCCAACGTGGTGCTATTAAGCGAGGGCTACTGTATGTAATTTGATGCATGAATATTAATAACGCAAATAGATTAAATAGTACTGTTATGGTGCATGCGTACCTGTGCACGGTGGTTTTAAATACATAACATACATTTTAATACAAACCGTAAAATGGCTCTCGGATTTACATATAGGATACGATTTCTTGATTACCATATGCGACAAGCAATGACAAACCAACATGGACTGTCGGTCCATTTCATGTTATGAGCAAAAGACATGCAACTGCATTCTTCAAGATTTGCTCACATAATTTCGATTCTGATACAGCGTAATACGGTTAAGGTTTGCTGTCTGGAATTGCGTAGGCCTGCGCTTTGTATTTTATTATTATAAAATTATTGTTATTATTTATCCAAAATTTTTACCACGTTTATAAATACAAAAGTACTTTATTTTTATTACTTTTCGTTATAAATTTATAATTTACTAGCTGGCCCGCCCCGGCTCGCAGGTTATTAAGATTTTGAACTAAATACTTATTTTTGCCAAAATATAATATAGCCTATATTACTTAATGATAATGTAGCTTTATATTAGTGAAAGAATTTTTATAATCGGTTGTGTAATTCGAGAGATTACTCCTACATACAAACAAACAAATCTTACGTCTTTATAATATTATTAGTATAGATCAAAAAGATTTCCTAGAAGCTCAATTTCTTAATGTAAAACATGTATAGAATTTATTTCTGATAAATTCGTCCCATACTACATACAGCATCATAACTCATCCAATTTGAATAAAATATTTTAAATTATAAACACAAATCTCCCCCTAAAACAGTCTATCTACTGGTAAAAACAGTATCAAAATTCCTATAACAGTTTCTGAAACTAACTTATACAGATAGACAGAACGACAGAAAAACAGATGAGGTACTTTAATTTATAATATGTAGTGATTTGTTGATGCAAAATAAAACACACTTTAATTTTTTTTGTACTTTATTTAATTAACTGTAATTATTACAATGAAATATTTGGACAAGAAATAAATTGAGCCCTCTGTATCTCTAACTGGGCGGTATAACCCTTCATGTAACACCCAAACACAAAAATTATGAATTACAAAACTGTTATTTAAATCAACAAATCTATTTGTTCAGTAAATATAAAGCTACTACAATTCGAGAAAAAAAATATAGAAGCTACAAAAGTTCCTGATATATCTTTCGAAATTCTCTAAAAGGAAACAGTTGTACTTTTCACTTTAATCTCCTTCAAAAACAAATAAATTGAATTTTATTGGATTTTCTCGCATTCTATTAAATTAATTTTTGGCACAACAATTTTGTTTTCTTCGCCGAAACGATCGTAAAGTGTTAATTTTAGGACTCTTTAGCACGCTAATAAATGAAACGCATGCAACGAAGTTCTAAGAAATCAGACCGTTTGTTTTTTCGTCTCGGACTTAATTGTAAATCTTACTTTTATCTATTAAAACTCCAAAAATTTTTATTATTCATAAAAGCCTATAAAATAAAAAATATGTATTTAGTGACAAGAAAAATAGCACAAATAGCTCTATTTTGAATGTTACTATGTATTCTAGATATTAATTAGATAATGAAAAAAATAATCACATGAGCATTAGGGTGGAGCGAAAAAAACATTTTTTTTTCTTAGCCTGGGGCTAGAATTTGTAGCTTATAAAAAATAAAAATTTATTTAAAAATTTTTTTTTATTTAACATCTTAAGGTGGCCCACTGATTTTTTAAATTAAATAAAAGTTAAAATTGTTTTGAAACAAAAAAAAAATTTGGCTTGTAATCTTCAAATTTATCTGTTCCAGAAGCTGCGAAGTGTCCTCTTTCTTGCCCATTAACAATTATTAACTTAAAAAAATTTTCCATCGCCATTATTGCAGTTTTTAAAAAAATTCCGAAACAATAACACATTTTTCTTAGGCATTAAAGTGAATTTTGAGTTAGAAACGATCAAATTTCTTCATTTTTAGATAAACAAGATTACAAGCCAAAAATTTTTTTTGTTTCAAAAGAATTTTACTTGAATTTAATATAAAAAATCAGTGGGCCACCTCAAGATGTTAAGTAAAACAATTTTTATTTTTCAAAAATTTTTTTTTTTATAAGCTACAAATTCTAGCCCCAGACTAAGAAAAAAAAATTTTTTTTTCGCTCCACCCTAATGAGCATATCCAATAAAATATTTAATAAAAAGGAAACATTACGTTTTTAAGTTTTAAATTGAATTAATTGTTAAGTTCTTCCTTGAAATCTTTATTACGACTTTACCGTTTGTACTTATTTATAATCTCAAATCGATTCGCGGTTTATATTTAAACGGTAAGCATTTGTATTGGTTCATATTTGACAATAAAATTGATTTGATTGATTAATTAAATATAAATCAAATAAATTCTTTAATAGCTTCGATGACGTGGGGGTTACACCTCTGTCCCCCCTCTAAATTGCGCTTAGAATTGTTTAATATTTTTTTTATCGGCAACCACTGATAAAATTAATTGAACATAATGTTAATAAACAAATTGAAGAAAACAAAACGCGCTTGCATAGCGCTATTGGAAGGTTCTTCTCTAAAAATTCTTGTATTTGCTACGCGAACAACAATATTCGTATTAATTTATGCAATTACATTTCCCATTTATTACAGCCACAAAAACATCCATTACAAAACGGGTTTTTAAAAAGAAATTTCATTATAAAAACATGAGTAACTCGAACACTATTCTAGATCTAAATATAGATCAGTTAAACAGGCGTCATGGGATAACAAGAAAACAATAGCAAATTGAGATAACCGAAAAAAAATTGCATATTAGTTGAAGCAATTCATTGTAATGGAAATTTAATGTTGAGAGTCTCTTGCATTATGCATGTTTGGCTACTAAATTTTCTTAAATCGCATTTCGATTTTTTCCTTCGCAAGTTTAATCGACTAAATAATAAATGAGCATTTGAATTACAATAAAAAATATATTAGGACCTTAATTCAAATTATTCAACTTGTAAATTTGGTATCGTTTTTCGGTTGAATAAAACGGGCATTTATCAAAATTTAAAAATCGAGAAACTTCACATTTAAATGGCGTCGATTTTTAACCGCATTGTGAATAAGTGGAAAGATCTTCCGTAATTCGTATTAAACAAGTTGTTTATCGAATAATTTTCTTAACACATAATTCACATTAAGCAAAGTGGCTAAGATCTTTGAAGTTTCAATGCTGAACAAAAATTAAATAAATAATGCAGACATGGGCATACAAGAGCTAAAATGCTAATACGTTTTATGGGTCCATATAATGATTATTGTAATATAAAAAATAATATTTTAAAATGTATTGTATACACGCTGTATGAAAATTGTCGTAAAAGCTTCAATATGAACAAGTGATCTCTAGTACAATAGCTTGCTTTGGTTTTTGATTGGTATCTATCTAGTTTTCTACGAGTCTATTTGTTAATATCTTTGATAATAGTTTGTAGAAAACTGAGAGTAGATTTTCGATGATAAGTACATTTGTTTAGTAGGTGTTTTAATTTTTGTCATAACTTTTGGCCTCCCAACATTATTAATTCTATGACGACCCGGTTTTTATTTGAGGCCTTATTTGTTTTTATCTGTTTTAACGCATTTTGTAGCTGAATTAATAAAGGTTTATATCAAGTGTCTAATGTTGTGCCGTTTTACTCGTTACTAATTTTATATTTTTTATTAATAATCATATAATGAATTTTCAGATTTTATAACAGCTAATATATTTTTTTTTCTAAAAACTTATTAAGTTATAACATCAGCTATTACTTCCTCTAACCAAAAATAATTTAAGATTTTTTCTGGTCCATAAATAAATGTATGTTTTTTCAAAAATATTTTATTACAAATTATTTAAAAAAATATATATATTAATTTGATCAATTAGTACAGTAATTAAACTAAATCTTCGAAATTTTAATTTTTTGTTGCAAGGTTAATAATAAAGGGGGCTTTTTAAGAGAAGTTCTAGTAGGTACTGTAAGGCATCATTTAATTGTTATTTTCCTCCAGAGCTTAATCTCTGATAACAGTTTTCTTTGATAAATTTGCATCGGCTCTACTTAAATTTAAAGTGAATAATTCTTTAGCTGATCGTTCATGCAGAGCTCTACCAGAGAATGGTAGAGAGCTCATCATTTATTCGGTTGGCAAGCAAGTATTTTTAATTTGAACTAAAACTCAATTTTTTAATACAAAGAAAGGATTTCAATCCATTTTGTTCAATAACCTTTGCCCATCTTTCTGATTCCACGTTTGTAGAACTTTTGATCCATATCAGGAAGAAACTGAACTATTTCAGGATATCATTATTAGTGAAATTTTGACCATTTAAAGCAGTGTTTCCCAACGTGGGGCCCACGCCTCACAGGGCGGCAATTCGATCGTTCAAGGGGGCAATTGAAAAAATGGTCTTTTCCAGAATGTAAATTTAACCATATGGGGGCTCTTAGTCTCTTAGTTTTTTTTAATACCTTCCTTGTGATTTTTTCCTAAAGTCCATCGTTTAAGCTACTTAGTGAATAATTAAAAGTTTGAATATTAAAAATTATGCATGTGTTACATGGGGGGACATAATAAATTTTTAAAGGCTTAGGTGGGGCATGGCACATAAAAGGTTGGGTAACACTGATTTAAAGAGTTCCGTAAAGATCTAAATAAACGGTGATCTGATGGTGCACGTTCAGAGCTAGATGGTGGATGTGACATTACTTCCCAACCAAAATTTAATAATTTTTCACAATCTATTAAAGATGTGCGAGGTCGTGCGTTGTCATGGCGGAACATAATGCCATTACGACTAGTCAATTCTGGCCGTTTATCTTTGAGTGCTTCCGTCAATTTCATAAGTGGTTGACAGTAAACATCTGAATTGATCGTTTGGTTTAATGTAATCGGCTTAAAATACACAACGCCTTTATAATCCCACCAAACTGAAAGCCTGATATTTTTTGATGCAATTTAGCTTTTAATGTGCTAATTCGTCTCCCTTAGACTATGATCGTTTTCGATTAATGTTATTGTAGACCAACTTATTCTTCATCACCAGTTTAAAAAAGGATCGATCTATTATTTATTGTAAAATCTGAAAATTGCTTCTTAATTTCTCATACAATACATAAAAATCGTAAGTTTAATTCGGTACAAATGGAGTATAACATTTTTATACACAACAAAACCACTTTTTAAGACTATAAATATTAAATACTGATTTTTATCGCATTTTGTATTAAATTAGATATTTTACTCGCTTTTATTTGCGTAAATTAGATTACAATACGTTTTTGCTCCAAACTTTACATGAACAAAAATTCAAAAATTATTGTTAGAAACAAAACTAAAAAATTAAATGTCTTAGGTAATCTGCTATTAGCTACACCTCCGATAGAATTGAAAATGTGCAATTTAAAGTTTATGTGCCGCTTTTCCATTTTGAAATGTATCATTTACTTACATAAAAAACTTACCTAATTAATAAATGCCAATTTTGCTGAAAAACCAAATGTGCAATTCAAGAAAAAATTTTTTGATCAAAAAAAACTGGTGCGTTTGAAGTTATACTTCTTTGGCATAACCAAATTAAATAGAACCCAGAATTACACGATAGATAGGTTCCGGAGAAAACGAAAAATACGAGAATGTGCGCATTCGAGCGAAAAGTGGCACATTTCCGAGCGAGGGAGGCAAATGAAGCGCGACGCGGAGCGGCGCGCTTTATTTTCCCAAGATCGGAATGTGCCACTTTGAGCTCGAATGTGCACACTCCGTTTTTAGCATGATTCACAAAATTTAGGCCAATGAATTAGACAAAAAATTAATTTAATCGTTTTCTCTCACTCGCACCTACAAAATCATCGTATCTTTTCGCTCACTTCCACTTATTGCTATGGTAAATACATTTTTTGAATATAAAATTCATATTTACTCGCGAGATCAAAAATGTGACACTTTAAGGTCAAATTTAGGCTAATAAATTAGATGAAAAATCAGTTGAATAATTTCAATCGTACCCTCTCACTCGCATAGACCAGATTGTCGTATCTTTTCGCTTCCTTGCACTCGTTGCTATGGTAAATACGTTTTTCAAACATAGAATCGATATTTATTACACGAAATTTAGATTTATGATTTGAAAGAGCGGAAAATAAGTAGACAAATTCAATAAATACGAGGATGTGCGCATTCGAGCGAAAAGTGGCACATTTCTGAGCGAGGGAAGCAAATGAAGCGCGACGCGGAGCGGCGCGCTTCATTTTCCCGAGATCGGAAATGTGCCACTTTGAGCTCGAATGTGCACACTCGGTTTTTAAGCACGATTCACAATAATTAATTTACATTCTTAGACGGCTGACTTCAACCGTCAAATTTTTGTTAGCTGTGCGCGCGCCACTTTCATTACACTCAATGAGCCAAAAGAAGTATAACTTCAAAAACATTGTGGGTACCTAAACTAAATGAACCTAAAATATAGAATATACTTTTTGTTGTTAAATAAAAATTGTAACACCCCACGTTTTTCTTCATAACCTAAAATTTATGGTATGTGGTATAAAAAATGCTCAAATTAGAAATAAAGCTGTATTCCAATAAAATTACATAGAAACTGTAAATATAAATTCAATAAGCGTTTAAGGAAGTAGTTAGAAATTAATTAAAACTTACCTTGAGAACTTGAATGTCTTCTACTACTTCTTGACGCTGCTTCCACTACTCTGCTAAGTCGTTTTTGCAATGCTTCCTTTTCTCTGTACCTGAAATTAAATGTACGAATTACCTAATTGTCACAAGCGCGCGACATTTATGATTTTATCGTTTTTTTTAAGATTATTCTCATCAAAATGAGTAATAAATTGGTTATTTAAATAATCCTGAAATCTAACCAGTTCGACTTAATATGCATATAAATTGACGAAACAATTTTAAGTTCTTTTATAAAATATTCGCTCGATTCTTCTTTATGCAAATGAATTTTTTCTAAATTTTCTAACAAATTATAAAACTTAATAAACCATAGAAATGCAATTAACGAAATCGGGGGTACATTTATAACAGTTAAAATATCATAAAATTCAAAACGCAGCGTGTCGTACGCTGGAACTTTATAAATTTGCAATAAATCATTAATTAATTAATTTAAGCCGCGAAATAACAAATTGTTTTATATAAATAAACAACTTCCGACTACGTTTCTGATTAACAAAATTTTACTACACGAATTTTTAATAAAATTCTCATTTTTTTTAATTATACCTCATTTAAAAACGAATTAAATAAAATTTTAGTGTCCGGTCGAAAGCTTTAAAGCGAATCGATTTTTGAACGTTAAAATATGATCTAATTAGTGAACGAGATGAGATATAAATTATCAAAAGTTAAAAAGTTAATCAGATATTTTTTTTAAGATCAAAAACGAGACTGTTCGGAACGTAAACATAATAATAATTCCTATCCCAGGATCTGGTCGGTTGTAATAGGTTAATGGTCGTTTTAAGCAAATAGTATTGTTACATTGTTACAAAGTATCAGATCTTTTGTAATGCCCCCTACGGTTAAGTTTATCTCGGACACGTTTTACAAATCGCTAAAATAAAAATAGATGCATTTATTTTCGTAAAAATTCTGGTATCTATGTACGGTTAAAATTAAATGTACAGTGAACTATCAAAATAATTCGGACATCCGCAAAATGTATAATTTATAATGTATTTTTAGCTATAAAATGCGTAATAATTTTTAAAAAAAAATTACAAACAAGGAGAAAATTAATAAAGTAATAATCATTAAACAGAAAATTATTTTACTAAAGAATAAGATCGTAGAAAGTTATAAACCGAAAAAATACCGAAAACAAAATTCACAAAAATTTTGGACACAACTAATTATTTCTAAATGAAAATTAAAACAATTAAAAATTAATATGTTGTTGGAAATAGTGTCCGACTTTTTTTTATATGTTCGATTTGCACTTTTTATTTATCAACGGATTATAAATAAACTAATATAGGTAATTTGATCGATAATTTTATTTACAAATTGTCGTTCTATAAGCCTTTTTTTGTACTTCAAATTTTTTGAAATATTTTAAATACTAAATCGTAAATGTACAATAAAATTTAAAAGTTGCCGAATGATTTTGATATTTGACTGTATGCATTTTTTTCAATATCCGTATTAACACAATAAATCAATTTAAATTAAACTCAAAATTTTTAGTTAAGAAAGTATTTGATTTCTATTTGTGAAAAAAGATTGTTATTCTGAAAAAACTTGTTTTATTATTTTTTTTATCAAGTAAAACGTGTGCTACCGTTCTGTTAGCGTTAAAATTTTGAAAACAAATTAACACTTGTAACATGATATTTTGTGTCCCAAAATGACTATGAAACTAATATGAAATGTAATATTTTTTCACTCTTTTACGTTTTATTTTAAATCCTACAATGCAGATAAGTTTTACAGAAAATACTTGTACGGCGTGCAGTATTTAACACCGGATCGACCACACATACTAATGCTGTCACTTTTATAAATCCTTTACAATTGTCCTTTACTTTAACCACAAATCCTAATGTACTAGCTTTTTTGTAAGTAGATATAATTTATAATACTAAATAGCATTTTTCGAATGTTAGTAAATCTTTGCGAACATAATTTTCAAAAGATCCTATTTATTATAGGCGTAGAATCTTCTCTGTTTCGTATTAAATCATGTGTTAATCTCTAACTTCAATTTCACAAAGAAAATTACCACAATTACTAAAAAGCAATTTTGTTTTTACGAAGGATTCTCTTTCTTATTTTCAAAAGAAAGTGTATTTTAATGTGAGATGTAACTTTTCAATTTTAAAAACTTTATAAATGCAAGAAAGCGAAACACCAAATACATTATTTTAAAATTTAATATTCTAGGATCATTAAATATTTATAATAAAAAAAAACTAATAAATAAAACATAATAATGAAAATTTTTATTTTAATAAAACTTTTCTGTATTATACGTTTTACCTACTTTTACATACTCACCGACAAACCTTCACAGCAATACCTTGACCCAAAACACGACCTAAACTAATTTTATGAAGTCCCCAAATCATCGTAAAATCCCGAAGTAATACTGTATTCGGTATTCGACCGAACAGCAGACAGTATTCGGTCGAATACCGAATAATACAAAAAAACCCGAAATACCCAATAGTAGCCGAATATTCGCTGCATCTCTAGTCTAAACGTAATCTCAAATGCGTTGTTGTTTTTAATGATGGAATTTGTACTCTCTAAAACTGAATTAGTGAATTTTTTACTAATTCAAAAAATGATTCTATAATTCACTAGAAAATTTGTGAATTTGAATTGGGACCACTAGTGAATTAGTGATTTCCGATGTTAAGGTGGAAGTGTACACCACAACTTTTAAACTACAAGTTCAAAGTTAACCAAATTTGCATGATCGGTTACTATTAATGAATGGCTTATTTTTCCAAAATTTAAAAAAAATCGTAGCATAAGTATCCAAAATATTTAGAAAAAACTCTATTTACAAATGTAAAGTCACAAAACGACTATTTTAAAATTAGTGAAACTTGGACAGCTTATTGATATTGTAATAAAACGCATAAAGATTAAATAACAATTTTGACTAATTAATTAATGAACATTTTTCTAATTGAATTCAAAATGTAGTTTTTTTTACTAATTACAAAAGTGAAAATTCATTAATTCATAGTGATATACTTTTCACAATTAAAAATTGTTAATATGAACAAAACTTTAAGAGACTATATGAGTCAATTATTTTAAAAGTGGCCTAATGTAAGTTCATTTATCTTTAATTTGAAATATTTAAGGTTTTGTGTTTTTAGAAAATTAAAAATATACGTAAGGTATATGGTTGAGTCGCAATACTAAATCATATTTAAGGGAGTTAATTTTATAATTCCTATTAAAAAATCGGTATTATTAAGTGTATAAATATGTCCTTGCTTACCTTGATAGAACTTAGGTCACTTTCAAAATAAAAAATTGTTTTGTTATAAAATGTGAAAGAGCTTAAGTCAGTTACATATAGCTTAAGAAATTTAAAAGACCATTAAATTTACTTTATATTTTTAGAAGAAAAAAATTAAATTTAATAACAAGTTATTCGTTAACATTCTCAGTATGCGGAAGAGATTTAAAGTAGTTATGGTGTTCCGGAGGTATATATTTTTTAAGCAGTCTTTTCAACATTGGCAATCTTTATTTTAAAAACTTTTGTTTTCTCTGAATCCTTCTCTGAAACTGTTGTTTTTTATATTCTCATTCTCAATTAGTTCTTCTTCTTCTGTTGAAGAATGAAGTTCTAAAATTCTCTTTCTTTTTCTATATTTGTTGTATGATTTTAATTCTTCTTCACTTTCAGAATCAAGGAATCTTGTGATTTTATCTTTTCCCATGGGTTTAATCATTTCTTTAATTAAATATTATTCTTTAAAATTTAATTCAATATTATAATGTAATTTAAATTACCTTCATCACTGCTTTCAAGATGTTGGGCCGCACTTTTTGACATTATCAATAAAAAGTGGACGTAGGTCACTTTCAAAATTTTTCAAAAGTATTTATATTACTATGAAAATGTACGTGTTACAAAATTTTCAAATGTATTAAATATAATCATAATGTTCACGTCCAATATCTTATAATATGTTAATGCTCACTGGAATTGGACACAATAAAACAACAAATTGTTAACTTGCAACGTTTCGTTTCTCTATTGAAACTTTATCAAGCAACTGAAAATTAACAAAGTATAACAACAATAACTACAAGTATTTTATAAAATAATATAAATTATAAAATACCTTAACAACACAAAAAGGAAGTTAACCATTAAAGCTCAATAATTCTACATGTGTCAAAATGAAAGATTTTTAAATATGAAAGATTGCAACTATGATTCTAAATAATTATATGCGTCAAAATGAAAGATTTTTAAAAAAGTATGAAAGATTGTAACTATGATTCTAAATAATTACATGATTCTAAAAAGAAATTATTTGTAGTTGTATAATTTTGATTTAAATTTTATGATTAATTTTAGTTTTATGTTTTAATTTTATTTAAGATGTCATTATATATTAAACTAAGGCCTTGAGTATCCGAACGCAAATTTACAGTTTTATTAATTTTGATATAAACCATTTCACTTAAATTTCTTTTATGTTTATTTTGTTCACGATGTAAAATAGAAACGTTTTCAAATTGGAATTGATGTCCAACATCAAAATGATTATTGTGTCCAATTCCAGTGAGCATTGACATAGTATTAAATATATTTCAATACCGATTTATTTTTTTGACAGTTCAGCATTAATTATAAATGTCACCACAGTTAACTTGAAAAAGATAAAAATGGACGTGGGCTATTTTCAAACTAAACGGCTCATATATTATTTCTTGTAACTATTGGGCAGTTTTTGTTTTTGAAGGGCAAAAGTTACATGTGATTGATAAATTAGTAAAAAACAAATTAGCAAGCTTTTCATTCACGTACAAAATTAGTTTAACATAACTCACATTAAAATTATTAAGTTTCGATAAGTTTTATTCAAAATAAACTAGGTGACTAAATGTCACATGCCATACTAGGTGGAGTTTGCCATATTCCGAAAAAAAAATGTAATAAAATCCACAAAATCGTACTTTATGACAGTTCAATGATAATAAATAGGTTTAAGTAAAACACATTGTATCTTCTCGCTCCCTTCCACTCATTGCTATGCTAAATACAATTTTCGAATATAAAATTGATATTTACTAAATTAAATTAAAATCTTTGATTTGAAGGAGCTTATGGCATATTATATTAATGCAATAAATACGAGGATGTGCGCATTCGAGCGAAAAGTGGCACATTTCCGAGCGAGGGAAGCAAATGAAGCGCGACGCGGAGCGGCGCGCTTCATTTTCTCGAGATCGGAATGTGCCACTTTGAGCTCGAATGTGCACACTCGGTTTTAAGCACGATTCACAAAATGTTGACTAACAAAATAGCCAAATAATTAATTAAATAATTTAATCGTTTTCTCTCACTCGTACCTACGAAATTATCGTATCTTTTCGCTCGCTTCCACTCATTGCTATGGTAAATACAATTTTCGAATATAAAATCGATATTTACTAAATTAAATTAAAATTTTTGATTTGAAGGAGCTTATGGTAAATTATATTACTGTAATAAATACGAGGATGTGCGCATTCGAGCGAAAAGTGGCACATTTCCGAGCGAGGGAAGCAAATGAAGCGCGACGCGGAGCGGCGCGCTTCATTTTCCCGAGATCGGAATGTGCCACTTTGAGCTCGAATGTGCACACTCGGTTTTAAGCACGATTCACAAAATTTTGACTAACAAATTAGCCAAATAATTAATTAAATAATTTAATCGTGTTCTCTCACTCGTACCTACGAAATTATCGTATCTTTTCGCTCGCTTCCACTCATTTCTATGGTAAATACAATTTTCGAATATAAAATTGATATTTACTAAATTAAATTAAAATTTTTGATTTGAAGGAGCTTATGGTAAATTATATTACTGTAATAAATACGAGGATGTGCGCATTCGAGCGAAAAGTGGCACATTGCCGAGCGAGGGAAGCAAATGAAGCGCGACGCGGAGCGGCGCGCTTCATTTTCCCGAGATCGGAATGTGCCACTTTGAGCTCGAATGTGCACACTCGGTTTTAAGCACGAGTACCAAGCGGCCCGTTTTACCAAAAAAAAATGGTCACATTAGTTATACCCCACCTCGTACACGGAAGGCTAATGCAAATCGTACAACAATGAAATCTATCGTGGAAACCAACAGGAATTAAATTACGATTGCTCTAAATCAAAAATGAACAACCTTAACTAATTAAAAAAACAAGTTCGTCAAGAATTTTACGGATGCAGTTCCAAACATTGGGTCGGATATGACGATTTAGATAATCTACGCACACCTGTTGAAAAAATTCCGAAATTTCGTCACAAATTAATTAAAACGTAGGCATTTCGAGAGCATCTAATCGAATAAAAATCAAACGATTTTTAAAGATAAGCATGGGTGGTAAATTACGAGTTATTAGCTAATTCTCGAAACGGCAACAGGACGACGGGGAAAGAACGTCCGTTAGGATACATGGAAGTTAATTGCTCGTCGAGATTATGTTTTGTGTTACGGTTACGGAATCTCGAAGAATATCGACGAAACATTATCGATTTCAAAAACGATTTACCGTTAGACACGACTTAATCGGTTAATTACTAGTTAATTGGTTGACAGAACTTCGGATAATTTGCGAACGAATCGACTGCCGACGCTTTTTGGTATTCGCCTTTTTATCTCTCGAATTGCGTAATTTAAATGGCCTGTTATCTTCTCAGAAATGGAAAATTGATTGAGAAATAAATAAAAACTGCGCGCAATAAAACTTATGGCGCCTGTTAGATTTTATGAAGTCAAAGTTGGTAAAAGTGGAAAAGAAACCGCTTAAATTAAAACGTCGAAAATTATCAATTCTAATGCGTCGTCGTTAATTGAATTGTTATCTGAGCAGTTTCTGTTAATTCTGACACATTCGAAACTATTAGCGAATTTTATCGCTTCGCTTATGGTCGGCACAGATAGCTTCGATTTTTTTCTTAATTGGTAAAACATAAAAATTGCTACCGAAAGTTTTCGATAATTCTGAATTATCGATTTCGTTATTCTTTTAATGGAAATATTTGAGAAACTTGTTTATGTTTAAATGTAAATTTAAAGAAGAAAAAAAAAGGTTGAATAATTTGTAACGGTTTTAACGTATTCGTTACTTTCTTTTGCTTATTTTTAGATGTATCGTTAAAAAAGGTGCTGATAGCAAGAAAAGTTGTGCGTCTCTTTAGTGAATAAAGAATCCGACAATATTGTATGGAAATTGTCTGCCTAGTGAGCTATATTCCATAAATGGAAGTAAAAGTACGTCCAGTCTTAAATAAATCTCGACAATACTGACGCAAAATTATTTTTTATATATGTATAGTTTTGGAAAAGGACGCCTACTCATTTTATTTTTACAAATCACGAATCATTTTATTTTTCATTGTCAAAATCAAATTTCGAAAATTAAATCTTTTAAGCAATGTTGCTGCACGAAATAATTATGAACGATAGAAATTGAATATATATTAGTTTTAGTGAGTTAATGTGAAATATCGTTTGTGTTTAAATAGTGCAGTTTTAAAAAAAATGTCGTCTAATATGCAGGAAAACCTCTCTAACACTTGATAATTAAAAATTTTAGCAAAATATACATTTTGAAAGTTTTGAGCGCGTTTTTCTCCCAGACTTAACATTAGGCCCTATTGATGTTATTAGTTGGTCTTATGCTCCCATAAAGAGCTTTTAGAATCTAAAATGTTTTTAAAGATCGGTTCACATATAACCGAACTACGATTTTTCAAAACTTAATTACTAGTCGAACTCATCGAACCCGTTTTTCTCGAGAATTTCAAATGGTACGACTATGGTTTTGTGAGCCTATTGGAATCCAAAAAATCTGATAAATCCGAATTTGTATAGCTTTTAAAGATCCGTCCACAAATAACGGCGCTAAAATTTTTTAATAAAACCCGCCGTTTTTTCTTGATTTTGTTACTCAAACGCTGCAATAAATTTGCACAATACTCCCCGTTGAATGTTTTTCCTTTCTGAAGATAATCGATGACAATTATCCCACGCATATGTTAAAACACTGACGTCATCACCTTGCCTGCAGATGGAACTGTCTTTGCTTTCTTTAAAACCAATTCTGCCCTTTCAGTTTTGACCGTTCCTTCGTCTCAGATGACTCATGGTCCATGGTTATGAAACGACGCAAAACCACAACTTTATTGCTATAAAACTTTGCCAAATCCTCGATTAAAACGTCCTCACGGTTTGGTTTTTGTTCTATTGTGAATAATCGCGCCACCCATCTTGAGCATAGCTTTCTCATAGCCAATTTTTCAGCCAATATGAGATGTACAACACTTTTTGAAATGCCTACCATGTCTGCTAGTTCGCGCACTTTCAGTCAATGGTTATCCAATACCATTATGTGGATTTTTTTCGTTTTTTCTGGCGTGGTCACCTAATTTGGTCTACCACTGCAATGTCCGTCTTCGCAGCTCGTACGGCTTCATTTAATTTCTTCCACCCAATATGTTATTGTTGAGAACGAAGGAGCAGACTTCTCCAGAGTAGAATTTATCTTTGCATTGACATTGGTTGGACGAAGGCCTCTCGAATGAAAGTATTATACCTCATCATAGTGGCGAATTTTTTCCATTTATAAACTTAATTTGCTGTTACCAATACTCGTTTTCAGCACTTGATTTTTGTACAGGTACTCAAACCCGTACAAGATTTAAAGATAAAATACAAGTGGTAGCGGGTAGATACTCCTGCACGTTCCCGGTACAGGAAGGTCTACTTCAGGAACGTGATCCTGCCCACGCGAGCCATGATCTACCTCCTATTCCCTATCCCAGGAGGAATTTCATGTCACAACCCCTATTCCCATCCACAACCACATCCTTACTTAAATATAACAAAGTTAAAGGTTTTTCATTGATATTTAAACTGGTGTATATAAAAAGATAGCTAATTTAAAATTTTTTTCTGTTATGTCAACCAGTGACAAAGTCCGTCAAAATCATAATTAAAATAAATACTTCTTTGTCATTGGTTGACGGACAGGTTATTACTATTGCTTATAAATCTTATTTTGTTCTGGGTGTTAGGATGAGTCGCAAGAAAACATTTGCAGATAGTACCGGTCCACAGTCAGTAAAGGCATGGGAAACGCTGTGGTACTATTAAATACCGCATTTTATTTTATTAATATAGACTTATTGAAATTTTTTATTTAAACAATTAGAATTAATTATTTTCTAACTTATAGTTTCATTTTCTTACTAACTTAAAAAACAATTTAAATAAGAGGGCTATTCAATTACAACGGAATATCATCAACCGTTTCTAAAAGTCTCTAATAAGCGAGATCTACTGTATATATAGTCATATATACAGTAAACAAATACAAGTCTTAGGAACGAGCAATGGCATCCATAAAAGTTCATTTAACTATTCCAATCGACCTATCAAATAGGTTTTGGAATTATGGTATGATATGTAATTTCAATATAAAAGATTTTTGTTACTCGGTTATCGGCATCTACATTAGCAATTTCGCAGAAATAAATTAAAAGAAATTATAAATTATTTACATTACAAATAAAAAAGTTTAATCCTGCAAATGACAGGAGCAAAACTGCGTATGTAGAAAAAGGGAAAAAACGAAGAGGAATCCATTAACTTATGTCAGGTCGACAGGTGATAACCTCAAGTATAAGAGCGCAAGAAAAGAAAGTCTTTCAGGATTTTATCTTACGTTTACTTATCCATTACCAAACTCATAAAATAATTACTAGAAAAAAAAAGGGTAAACACGGAATCGAAGAGTAATTCGTGTTGGTTCAATCAATCATAGTATTAATTGGTCGAACCTTTCATACAATAATTATATAACGTACACGTATATAAAAGTAATTTATGAGTTACATTAATCCGAAGCGTAAAGCTCCAAAGACGTGATGTTGCGGTTTTTGTACCACAAAATGAAATAAGACCGGTGACGCATCCAGGCGAAGGGCGGTCGGGTCCTAGTTCTTTTCACCTAGAACTTTTTTGATTAAATACAATTAGAGTGCGAGGTCTATTCTTAATTGAGAAAGTGCAAAAATTATGACAAATAACCAAATTTTATGTTCAAAAAACGTATTTACCATAGCAACGAGTGGAAGGGTGCGAAATAATATAAAATCTAGTCAATGTGAGTGCGAGGGAACGATTAAAATTATTCAACTAATTTTGTAGTTTAATTCGTGGGCCTAAATTGTTGTGAATAATGCTTAAAACCGAGTGTGCGCATTCGAGCTCAAAGTGGCACATTCCGATCTCGGGAAAATGAAGCGCGCCGCTCGCGTCGCGCTTCATTTGCTTCCCTCGCTCAGGAATGTGCCACTTTTCGCTCGAATGCGCACATCTTCGTATTTATTGATTTGCGTTAATTCATTTTTTCACTTTCCAATCAAAAAATTAAATTTAGTTTAGTAAATATGGATTTTATGGTCAAAAAATATATTTACCATAGCAATTAGTGAAAGTGAGCGAAAAGATACAATAATTTCAAAGTGCGAGTGAGAGAAAATGATTAAATTAATTTTTTGTCTAATTTATTGACCCAAATTTTGTGAATCATGCTAAAAACGGAGTGTGCACATTCGAGTGTAAAGTGGCACATTCCGATCTCGGAAATGTGCCACTTTTAACTCGAATGTGCACATCCTTATAAAGGGTGTTTCAAATTGAGCGCCTTTTTTTAAAACTAAATAAAACACGTAATTTGCATTGTTTTTCAAAAACTTTTTATTGGTAATTGAAGTAAAATGTATGACATTTAAACACAAAAAATAATATTTGTCAAATGACCACCTCTTGTAGCTCCACACACGTTCACAATTTTGGATAACATTTTGACATAATTGAGGCTCTATTTCACCAATAACACGAATAATTTAATTCTTTAGTTCAAGAATCAATTGTGGATTGTTCCTATGGACTTGATTTTTTACATGACCCCAAAGAAAATAACAAACGGTGTCAAATAACATGATCTGCCAATTAATTATTTTTTGAGAAAAATCATCTGGTAATCCAATTGACAAATGTACGACGTTTTGAATCGTCCAAGGGCTTTAATTCCTTTATTATTTGGACCCTATATGCCTTTAGAGATAAATCCTTTCGTAAAATACGCCATGTTGTTGTTTTACTGAGCCCAACTTGTTGTGATCGTTGACTAATGGACATTTCAGGCTTTTCAGCAACACTTTCACGAACCATATCAATGTGCTCTTGTGAACGACCAAATAGATTATATTTTTTCATTTTTTTATCTTCTGCGGAACCAGTCTCTTTTGAACAATTCGACTAATAGGCCTTTCAGATGGACGATTATGTAAACAATAAAAATCACATAATTTTCTAAACAGCTTTACCACAGAACGCAGATTTTTTTCATATAATAATTCAACAACTTTAACACGTTTTTCTATGGTGTACAACTTCATTTTTATTAATGTCATACATCACACTTCTTAAATGTTAAAAGACCCAGACGAATTCAATGCGCTATCTATGTTTTATTTAGGTTTAAAAAAAGGCGCTCAATTTGAAACACCCTTTATATATTGGATTTGGCTCTATTAATTATCCCATTTCCAATTAAAAAGTCAAGTTTATTATAATTTCCCTTTTGCAAATCACATTCACTTTTTGCGAATCAATTTTATTATTTTGTAAATTAGATATTTTCCTATAAGTACCTTACTTTTTTTAAAGTTTTTGTCAAAAAAATCGAAATTTATGTAAAGTACCCTGCCAGATATTTCAGTTAGGTTTTCATTGGGTTTGAGAAAGGCATGTAGAATTACGTTGCCCAAATGGGGCAGCCCTAAGAAGCGCCCATATTAGAAAAGTAACGCATGTGGGAGCTTTTGGTAACTGTCACTAGGTATCAGTCAGGAATGCCAATGATATGCCACAGTTGGGCGCTCCCAATGGTTTTTTTGATTGCAGAAGAATTTGCAATTTTTCGGTAGGCCAATATTTGTTTTGCTGCATGTGGATTTGACAAGGTTATAATTAGGATTTGGTGACAGGAACCAAAGGCTTGCCAAAATTAGATATTCGTACAGAAAAATATATATATGCTAAAATATATATAATAAATATAACCTAAACACAATTTATCTATTTATTCTATACGTAAACTATATATTTAAAATATATATGAAGTTGACATGTTAATTATGTTTTATTTATTAAATATTTATATTTATTTTATATTAATTGCATTGTTTATAAAAACTCTAGACATAAAAAAAATAATTTTCTGCTTGTTTATTAAAAATGTCTTTTTCATTTCCATTTAAAGTCTAATGTGCTTAATGAGGAATTAAATGGCCATGGTATTTTGACCATGCAAAAGTAGCATAATTATTAGTTTTTTGATTGAGAGCTAGAATAAATAATTGAACGAGAAAACTACTGTGTATAGTAAATTTTAAAATTTATTTAACTTTTGAGTAAAAAGACGATAAGACCCTACAGAGTTTAATATGTTTATTTATTTTAAATATAAATATATAGTTTTGTTTGTAAATTCTTCAGTAATAGTGTTTTTAGTTTAACTAGAATACCTTGTGTGTCATTTTAGTAAGTCATTTGAGTAAATATTTGAGAAGGCGTCGTAGCTCAGTGGTTAAGAATATATATATACCCTAGAGGCCTGGATTGAGAGCCCCTGCATGCGTTACATTTGTAATACGGCCTCATTTGGCCCACGTATGGGACCGGCATGCCTTTTTCGGCCCTAATGAAAACCTAACTGACATTTCTGGACGTGTAAGTTTCTTAATTCTCCCATCCATAGTCAAATACAAATCAAGTGCAAAGTCAATTGGTAAATTAAACCAAAATTGCATATACTCCAAAAATTCTCCTCGACTAATTCTGGTTTGCTGAACAACGCCA
The DNA here is from genome assembly GCA_036325965.1 of Sinopyrophorus schimmeli. Classification (NCBI taxonomy): domain Eukaryota; kingdom Metazoa; phylum Arthropoda; class Insecta; order Coleoptera; family Elateridae; genus Sinopyrophorus; species Sinopyrophorus schimmeli. The sequence continues at coordinate 745,258 of JARFIZ010000408.1, forward strand.
ACAATTCATCGTTGTTATTGCAAATTTAAAATAAACTATGGTACGTTTTAAAAAAAAATACATAAACTGTAATTCAAAAAGCTTCTCACGTTTAACGAAGTACCTATTATGTCTTCGAACAGCTAATTATTAGCCTTATTATTATTATTAAATGAATGGCATTTAGGAATGCAAAAAGGTGTAATAAGCAAAGCCGGCTGAAAAACGACTCCTTTAGACATTTAGCACACTTTCCGCTAGACTTACCTACAGAAAAACTCCGGTCGTATTCTATGGCGGGCGAGGAAGTCGTCGTACACCCGCAAAACAGCCAACAGGTGACCCGCGGCCGCGGCATTTTGCTCGTAAGTCTCATCCGGCAACAACATTCTAAAGACATCGTCCTCGCAACTTCACTTATTACTTCACTCGCATTTAACTTGTAACGCTAAAACGCATCGAATCGGGCACAAATTCGGAAACGATGCGCCCCCATCGTCCGCTCAATTTATTAATTGCTCCTTTCTAATTCGCGCAACGAAAATACAACTTTTTAACCGATTTCAATTTGTTGGAATTATGTTAAGATATTCAGGAAACGCTCTCTAGCCCACTGAGAAGTCTTTCCTCTTCTAAATTCTTCGAGTAGCAAAAGCACGCAAAGGAAATATTATTTTATCTCTGAAGTTTCTGTCTCGAATGCACGGCTAATTTATGTTCCGCGAGATTTATTATCACTTCAGCTAATAACAAACGTAGAAAAACTTTTTTTTCGTATACGGCCACTTCAAGAGAAAAATTAGAGAAATTTGACGGAGCTACAACAAGCGTAAGCAAACATAAATATTTAAAGAGCGAAATTTGAAATAGATTCCTACTCGATTTGGTATTTAAATTATTGTTAACCCAAATATTTTCTTTTATGCGACTTTTTTATTCTATTCCAGTCGCCAATTAAGGCGTTTTAAATAAATTTTGTCGAATTTCAATAATGAAAGCCGATGTGGGTTTATCGCTTTTACAAGAACTGGACTCCTCGACGATTTTATTAGATTTTCAATTAAATTTTCGACGGTCGTCAAAAGTTTTTTTTAATTACGAAGTGACGCGAGGTCGTCAACTAAAAATGGGGGATTAATTTTTGAAAAGTAATGATGTGTTTTTTTTTAGAAAAATCGATTCCAAAACTTATTTGTCTACTAATTGCGTGCGACTAAGCTTAAAAGCCCATAAGAATTTATCAAATTTTGTGTGGTACTAAATTTAAAGGTAAACATACACAACTAAAGTGCCATTATCTCGAATCGATAAGAAATAACTTCGGCTAGTCGCATCTCAAAAGCAAAATTAACATTTTCAGAAGTCGATTTCTAAAATTTATTAGATGTTTATTGCATTTATTAAGACGAGAGCGGCCTATGTTTGAATAAATACGTCTTCGCAAGTGGGCGTTTTTCCACTAACGGAATCTCTTTCCTCAATTCGAGAATATTAATTGTTTTCTAAAATTCCCCGCATCTTGAAACCGAACCGGCCGCGCTTTCGACTCGCCAGCATTTTATTTTCTGGCGAAAAACGCAAAAACTTCCTCGTCGAAATTTCGCCGCGAAAAAACCGCCGAAATTAAAGATAAATTTTTAGAATGCTCAAGGAACAATGCAGCCGTTTTTAAGTCGGAGCTAATAAATTACAAAAACTAGTCTAGAATTTTTTAAATTTATTTATGTCAGTTTTTCGATTTATAAATTAATATCGAACAATAAATAAGCTTGTCTCATTTCTTGCTTTGCCATTCAACGGTGAATAAATAGGAATTTTTTTTCGCCCCAAATAAAGTCGAAAAATAGATTAACTGTAAACGGGACGCCGATCTCGGCTGAAGCGTTAAATTCTTCGCGTTTGAGTTTTTTTAGAATTATGCTCGAACGGCCCCGCAATTTCTTTCTATGCAAATCGGTTTTCGTGGCCTAATCGGGCGTCCGAATCTCCGGCACATCAGTTTAACGAAACACAGTCGCGCAATTACAAATAAAAATGTTAACTTTTCGAAGAACGAAGCACAGCGGGATTTATACGGCACTAATCACCTGTTAGCTTTTCGACTTGTAAATCGGAAATAAGAAGTGCGGTCCAATTTGTGCGGACGGATCACATCGTCGCACAAACTCCTCTTCGCGAGCTTATCAGAAAGGGAATTGGATTCCTCGGCCGAAGAAATTAGCGGGTCGTTCATAAACCGCAAAGACGATATTGGCACGTTAATTAAGTCCGCGTCTCGGGCGAAACTTATTCGTCGTATTCCGACGTTACCGACGCTTTCGCGCGAATCGACTTCGATTCGAAAACGGAACGCGTGCAGCCGATTTTTCGAGATCGAATGGTGTAGGTGTGTGATTGATAAACAATGCGTCTACTGTATGTCGCTGGCAATCAACGTGTGCTGAGGTTTCCTGCAAGAATCAAAAACAGCGTGGAAATAAACGCATGCGCTCGTACCTCGAAGGCACGCGGTGTCCGAAGACTTTCAAAGATTCTTAGGTTCGATCTATTTTTATTCAAACGAGAGATTAATTGTGGGAATAAATCTAGGCACTTGTTCGCATGCCGTACACTGTTAAAAATATTTGTAAAATTAGAATATTTTACAAATTAAACAACTGTCTGTTGCAATGCAGTATTACTACTACTTCTTAGTAAAATTATAGAAATCCATTGTTAAAATAAGATGTAAGTTGTAATTTCACAATGACGTAGGTATAGTAGTTTTGCAAAAAAGCGATGGCGTTTAACTAAAAATGTTGATGATTTGATTTACTACATTGATTGATAAAATCACAAAACAATATAATAATTTAAATTAGAAGAATATTGCTTAAAATTTACAAATTATGTTTTTTTATAAGATCCTTAGTAAATTTGTTTTTTATACTGCATTTTTTTAAATTTCTATAAGTTTTCATTGATAATTGTAGCGTGGTAACTTCTGTAGTAAATAAAAAGTAGGCCCCTTCTCTTCAGCGTTACTTAAGCACGCTACCGCTAGATGACCACTGGATATAAGTCGCCACTTACATCTACCATGACTTTATATAAGAGGGTTATGGCATTTGCGCCAAAAATGCATTTCTACATTTATCTACGTCTCTTTTTCGTTAAAACTATTTTCGGTTTGACTTCTAGCGATCAATCTGAGAATTATTACGCGATAAATGACAAAATAATATACTAAAAAGCTTAATAATGAACAAATATAAAATATAAAAGATAATTTCTTAGTAATATTGCAACAAAGGTAGGGGAAACCGGGGTTAAAAGTCACAATTTTTGTTCTTTTGCATTTATAGAGCCTATGGTCTTAATTTATCAATGACATTTATATATCAATAAATAGTGTGTTTATTCTAGTTTAAGAAAAATTAAAGATTTTTTCTCTATCATTATCTAATAAGAACATATTATAATTTTTATGAAAAAAGAGAAGTGTGACTTTTAACTCCGTGTCTGGGGTAAGCAGTCACATACTAAATAAAAGGTAAAATACAAAACGACAAAACAAATGCCTATTTTTATTAAAGGTAAAATGTTGTTTGTAAGAAATTTTACCTAAGAAAGGAACGAAAAATATCTTATTCATAATTAAAAACAATAAAAAATATTTGCTGTGAGCGAATAGTAACTTCTATCTAACGAACTTAGGTTATGGTAACAAAAATGACAGAAATATAAATACAGCCAATCGTTTATGTAGCAAAACACCTAGAAACCAATAAAAAAGGCCGCACATATTTATGGTGTTGCTTTGCACATATGACAACTAGCCCCAGTTAACTTGTGACAACTTTCCCCAAAACAGTTTTGACATTTAACTCCCAAAATAAATTTAAATCAATGGTCATTTAAGAAACCATATGAATAATGTCATGAAGCATATCTTAAACATTATAAATACACGAAAAAGTATATCACTATGCAAAATTTAAATATACTTACGAGACTCAAAACAGATTCACAAAAAATTACTTTCACTGTACAAAAAAAACGAACGCATATATTTCTTTTACGGTATTTCAGAGCGAATTGAAGTAAAGTACGCGAGGAGGTATTGTGCTCGGGCTTCTTTGACACGGGCAAACAAATTTATTAATTCATTAGGTGTGCTGTTATGGCTTTTGTGACAACTTACCCGTGAGACAACTATACCCGGGGTCCCCCTATTGTAATATTTCGAAACTGATTTGGGATAAATTGTGTGGTAAAATTACTATGGTATTTTTTGTAATTTTCCAAAACAAATTCAGTAAAAATGTTTGAGAAAATTACAAGACCAGATTTAGGGTAATTTCGCCAGTTTGTGGCCACTTAACAAAATTATGTAATTCAAAGTTCACTATTTGTTTAGATTTAAATTTTTTTAATGTAATTTTTTTTGTACACTTTGTGGAATGGTATATATAATTAAATTGTTAATATTTTTTTCTGGTATATTATTTTAATAAATAATAATGAACTTAAAACTAGAAAAATAACTATTTTGGGGGTTTGCGACCAGTTGCCGATTACTATACTTGTAGTTGGAAAATAGACCTTAGTGTAAGAAATAGAGCATAATTTAATTTTTAATAACGGGAAAAGAAACAAGTCTTTCCTGTGTTAATATAATATTTATTATATTTATACTAACTAATAGCAATGTTATTAATAGATCGTAATATGTTGCTTAAATTTATTCGTTTCTGTTTTTTTCTTTTAGTTTTTTTAAATTGGTTTTTCGGTCTTTTTTAACTTCTCGCCATTTTTTTTATATTGTCTATCTTTTCTTGCTTTTCTTGACCTTTTTTTTGTAGTAATCTCTTTAAATTTTTGATGATATACATACCTCTCGGAATACATCTGTTAGTCGATTTTTTGTTTGCCTTATTAAGTGGTAAAGTTAATTTCAAATAATTTTTGAAAATAAAAAACAAATATTCATTGACGCACATTAGCATCAGTTAATTTATTTTAGTTTTGCCGTTTAAAATGCGGATACACATTATGTTTTTACTAAATTTTGTCACGTATTCGTACTGTAAATTTTTAAAATTTCACTGATTGCATTTTAGAAATGAAAATATGTTTTAGATGCCACGATACGTACAAGAATATTTATTTAAATTAAATAGTGAAATTAATTCAAAGCCGTTCGATTATTTGAATATTTACTGCAATTGGTCGCAAACTGGTGGTGGCCGGCGAACCGGCGAAATGGCTCTATTATAGCAAAACTGCTTTGCAAAAAAAATATTTTGCTTGTTTTGTAAAATTACAAAAAAAACCTTTAACAGTGTTTAGATGGAACTTTTCCCGATAGTTTTTCTTGTCGCTTATGCAGATTGAGCCCACTTGGCCGCGGCCCGCCGACCGATTTTCGTTAAAGTTCGAGAACAGAAGCATTTTTTATCGAAAATATTTAAATAAAATAGATAAAGGTGGTACACTAATGAATACACGGATTCTAGAAACGTTGGTTTACTTCCAACAGTTAATTATGTATCCGAAGATAAGGCAATCGAGGACCGCAAATTGTATTATCCTGTATAATTGGCTTCTTTAAAATCTAAGACACATATGTTTCTAGTACCGATAATTTATTGCTGGAAAAGCTCAAAATGCAAATTAATTAACTAACATATTAGCATCGAGCCAATTTGCATACTTACGGGATTTATTCTAAATAGACTAAAATAATATTATTGAACATTAAGCGATAAAACAGATACTTTTATGAAATCTTAATTAAACTGACGTTTCTGGTACAAAAAAGTCTTGTAGCAATAACTCAAACCGAGCAGTGTGATGTAAGAATACGTACAGGAAATGGTAAATTTGAAAATATTATTAGGCATTAACATATTTTAATCATTTTCAAAAATGTATTTGCTCAAATAACAAAATGCGTGGAGCCTTTTTTGACCTCACGCGGTACAAGAAGGGTTAATAGTACGATTACACTGCACTTCATCAAAAAAAAAAATTTAATTTATTTCATTAGAAGAAATAAATTATTTAATCAAACACAATGTAAATTTGCAAAAATTAATGTTTCGTTCGGCATCTTTCTTGACAGTTTTTTTTTCGATATAAATTAAAACTTAAACATGATGGAAAATTAGCGAAAGTTGCAATTCAAATAAAGCGATAACAATACGTAAGAGGATGTTCTTATCGCAAACTGCATTACTCGTTCCTCACACACCTCAGTTGTGAATAGTACGTTGAAGTGTTAAAATGTTCCTTAAAATTTTTATTTTTAAACAGTGTTAGTGTATAGTATTTACCGGTGTTTCCAACCCTCACAGTCAGAAACATCTTCCGTATGAGAGGAGCAAAATTTGTAAGTTTTTTTTTAATGATTATTTTTTTTCCATTTTTCATAGGTAGGAGAATCTGTTGTACCTTGGCCCTTTTTTCACTGGTAATTTTTTTTAAATTGTAAATGTAACAATTTGTTGATATCTATGGCCTAGGTACAACAGAGGTGATGTACCTTGGCTCTATTCACATTAAGCCAAATAAAACCCATTGTTCTATGAAGACTATTTATTTATTTTTGGATTATAAAAACTAGTAATGTTCTTCTTTGAGATGACACTAAAATTGTTTCATAAATTAACGAAACTTTTCTCGTGTACTATAATTTCACATACTTAATGGTTAACTTTGCAAAAATTTAAATTTTTCGTTAGACTTGCAGGGCATATTATCTGAAGCAAAATAAAAAAAATAAGAATTTATAACAAAAAGTATCTAAATTTTTATTTATTACACGTTGATCGTAGGGCCAAGGTACAACTTATTGACAGTGACCGAGGTACAACACATCGACCCTTGATGTTTAAACTTAAAAATAAAATTAAAGATTAATCAGACCACTACTATGCAAACATTAATAAATAATCTTTCTATTACGATGAGTCATTTGTTATTAGGTAATAAAAATCAATAAGATATTTAAGTAAAAAGGATATAAAAAGACTTACTTTATTTCGATTAAAAATTTCAATTGATCTCATACATTAATAAAGTACATTGGCCAGCTTCTGCTAACTTTATGTTAATGTCTGTCAATGTGGCATTTAAAATATCGAAAATTAAAGGGTCACGAAAGCTCGCAAATATAAAAAAAAATAAAATTGCTCTGGGTACAAAGGGACCATATATTTTAACATAATTTTTTTCCAAACGTGCATAAAAATTTTGGTAGTGTGTGTTAAACTATATACCTCATTGTTCTAAATATTGATATTTGAAGGTGCTTATTTTGTTTTCGATTTTTCATTTAGGTAAAAAAAATTCACGTTCAAACTTCATTGGTGAGCTGGGCAATAATATTAACTACAGTGAATAATTATTTGGTTTAATAAGGAAAACAATTGTTTGAATATTGAGCTTGAATTTGTATTTACATTTTCTTTAATATCTTCTTATTAAACGGTGCAATGGTGCTGCAGCATTGGTGCGGCTACATTTCATTTTTATTCAGGTTTCTTTTACTTCATAAATGTATTGTGCTGCAATTTAATGAAAAAATAATTAATTTTCGTATCTATTCGCTCGCTTTCACTCATTGCTATGGTAAATACGTTTTTAGAACGTAAAATCGATGTTTGCTAAACTAAATTTAAATTTATGATTTGAAAGATCAAAGGATAAAGTAGAGAAATCTAATAAATACAAAGATGTGCACATTCGAGCGAAAAGTGGCACATTTCCGAGCGAGGGAAGCAAATGAAGCGCGACGCGGAGCGGCGCGCTTCATTTTCCCGAGATCGAAATGTGCCACTTTGAGCTCGAATGTGCACACTCCGTTTTTAGCATGATGCACGAAATTTGGGCCAATAAATTAGACAAAAAATTAATTTAATCGTTTTCTCTCACTCGCACCTACGAAATTATCGTATCTTTTCGCTCACTTTCACTTATTGCTATGGTAAATACATTTTTGACTATAAAATCCATATTTACTAAACTAAATTTAATTATTTGATTGGAAAGTAAAAAGGTGAATTAAAGCAAATCAATAAATACGAAGATGTGCACATTCGAGCGAAAAGTGGCACATTTCCGAGCGAGGGAAGCAAATGAAGCGCGACGCGGAGCGGCGCGCTTTATTTTCCCGAGATCGGAATGTGCCACTTTGAGCTCGAATGTGCACACTCCGTTTTTAGCATGATGCACGAAATTTGGGCCAATAAATTAGACAAAAAATTAATTTAATCGTTTTCTCTCACTCGCACCTACGAAATTATCGTATCTTTTCGCTCACTTTCACTTATTGCTATGGTAAATACATTTTTGACTATAAAATCCATATTTACTAAACTAAATTTAATTATTTGATTGGAAAGTAAAAAGGTGAATTAAAGCAAATCAATAAATACGAAGATGTGCACATTCGAGCGAAAAGTGGCACATTTCCGAGCGAGGAAGCAAATGAAGCGCGACGCGGAGCGGCGCGCTTATTTTCCGAGATCGGAATGTGCCACTTTGAGCTCGAATGTGCACACCCGTTTTAGCATGATGCACGAAATTTGGGCCAATAAATTAGACAAAAAATTAATTTAATCGTTTTCTCTCACTCGCACCTACGAAATTATCGTATCTTTTCGCTCACTTCCACTTATTGCTATGGTAAATACATTTTTGACTATAAAATCTATATTTAATAAACTAAATTTAATTTTTGATTGGAAAGTAAAAGGTGAATTAAAGGGAAATCAATAAATACGAAGATGTGCCATTCGAGCGAAAAGTGGCACATTTCCGAGCGAGGAAGCAAATGAAGCGCGACGCGGGCGGCGCGCTTCATTTTCCGAGATCGGAATGTGCCACTTTGAGCTCGAATGTGCACTCCGTTTTAGCATGATTCACAAAATTTAGGGCAATAAATTAGACAAAAAATTAATTTAATCGTTTTCTCTCACTCGCACCTACGAAATTATCGTATCTTTTCGCTCACTTCCACTTATTGCTATGGTAAATACATTTTTGACTATAAAATCTATATTTAATAAACTAAATTTAATTTTTTGATTGCAAAGTGAAAAGATGAATTAAGGCAAATCAATAAATACAAAGATGTGCACATTCGAGCGAAAAGTGGCACATTTCCGAGCGAGGAAAGCAAATGAAGCGCGACGCGGAGCGGCGCGCTTCATTTTCCCGAGATCGGAATGTGCCACTTTGAGCTCGAATGTGTGCACTCCGTTTTTAACATGATTCACAAAATTTAGGGCAATAAATTAGACAAAAAATTAATTTAATCGTTGTCTCTCACTCGCACCTACGAAATTATCGTATCTTTTCGCTCACTTCTACTTAGTAAATACATTTTTTGAACATAAAATCCATATTTACTAAAGCGAAAGCCCGCAGATATTAAAAAAAATAAAGTTGCCCTAGGTACAAAGGAACCAAGGTACAACAGGTTACCCTATAATAATACTTTATACATAATAATATTTTAAGCGATTATATACCACCATGCTCGTTAATAAACTGGCAAATTTTTGTCATAAAGGCTTTAGAAAATATTAGTTACAAGGCCGATAATAAATTTCCTTTGTTATAATGTTTAATACGTCACAGAAATGTGTACGCACCTCGGACTTTTTTTTGAGTCGACTTTATCGCACTTTATACCTGGCTTTTGGGATTTTATACATTTAGTATTTTAAAAATTCGCATGTTTATATTTATTTGTAAGAATTGTTTGTTACAAGCAATTATGTAGCAGCGAAAAGACCGCGTTGAGGATTTTCTAATATCAAATATTTTATTGCATCCAATCTAGCAAATCTAATATGAAAATAAACAATATAACTTATTTTTAATACGATACATTTCGTGATTAAGAAATTAATGAAATATTCTCAAGAACAAATAAACATGTAGGATAAGAAAAACTGACAAGTCATTAAAAAAGTGGTACAAAATGATTCCTCGCGGTAAAATGATCCGTTTAGAATTCAAATTTTATTGATATATTTTTCAAAATTACGGCGTTATTTACAAAAGAACTAAATTATTAATTTTAGAAAAATTCTATGGTTTTAACTTTTCCATCGATCGAGATTAATGAATTCTTAAGCCACTTTTTTTGATATTTCGATGGTAAAGTCAAAAAAAAATTTAAACCCATTATTTGTTTTTGTTTCGGCACCAAACCTGTTATTTTAAATAGAAATCCTAGTTGACTTTAGCAGAAATTAAAAACGTATTTTTTTGTAATGTATTAGTCCCATTTTCGACATAGGAAAATATTTATAAGCAATGGCAAAGAAACTTATTTCAAGCTAGTCAAACTAAAAATCATTTTTCATATTGAATCTTGATATACGACGCCAGCAACATAGCGCACTATTCAAAACCATAAAATTAAGTGCCAGTCAAAGAATGAGAATAACACTTAACATAACAAGTAGCGAACTACCATATCTACGATTAACAAGATCTCGAGCCTACTGTTCCGTGCCAATTTTTATAAAGACATGCACGACCAGCTTTTAAACTTGAGCACGGAATGGCATTAGCTATCATATTCTTTTCCGATATGAAAAAGAGACGTTCGGCTCTCGACATCGTCGCGTAAATTTAAAGACGTCGTGCTTCTGGATGTTTGCAGCAGTCGACTCTACCAGCCAATTACTGCAAAAGGGTTCCAATGTTAAGCTTTTTATTTATATTCACGAATTCGTTACGCCAAGAGGAATTTATGCATTTTGATAAATCGAAAACAATGAAGCACTTTAAATAAAGCCACTTTTTTAGTGCGACGCTTTCGTATCGATTTTTGAAGTTGTACTTCTTTCGGCGCCCGAAGAGTAAAATTGTAGGCGGCGACGGAAGTTGACAAGTTTGCCGGCTGAGAATGTAAATTAATTATTGTGAATCGTGCTTAACGTCGAGTGCGCACGTTCTTGAATTTTTTGAATTTGTTTAAATTATTTTTTGGATTTAAAAAGAAAATTGTATCGTATAAAATAAAACGACATATGTGCGAATTTTCTCGAGATAAATTGTACACTCGGCACAACATTGTAATTTAGAATAAAAATTATTTAAAAAACAAATTAATTGTGAATCGCGCTTTAAACCGAGTGCGCACATTCGAGCTCAAAGTGGCACATTTCCGATCTCGGGAAAATGAAGCGCGCCGCTCCGCGTCGCGCTTCATTTGCCTCCCTCGCTCGGAAATGTGCCACTTTTCGCTCGAATGCGCACATCTTCGTATTTATTGATTTGCCTTAATTAATCTTTTATTTTCAAATTAAAAAATTAAATTTAGTTTAGTAAATATGGATTTTATGTTCAAAAATGTATTTACCATAGCAATAAGTGGAAATGAGCGAAAAGATAAGATAATTTCATAAGTGCGAAGAGAGAAAACTATTAAAAATTTTTTGTTCAATTTATTGGTCTAAATTTTGTGAATCGTGCTTAAAGTCGAGTGCGCACATTCGAGCTCAAAGTGGCACATTCCGATCTCGGGAAAATGAAGCGCGCCGCTCCGCGTCGCGCTTCATTTGCCTCCCTCGCTCGGAAATGTGCCACTTTTCGCTCGAATGTGCACATCTTCGTATTTATTGAATTTGTTTAAATTACTTTTTGGATTTAAAAGAAAATTGTAATGTATTCAAATAGAATAGAGCTATGTGCACATTTTTCTCGAGATCAAACAGTGCACGCAGTACAATGTTGTTATTTTTAATTAAAGTTACAGTCGAACCTCGATAAGCCGAATTTTTGATAACTGAAACTCCAACCTGTTGCCCTAGGACTAGCTGATTTCAACGTTAATATTTTTATATCAATAACTTGAAATTTTTGATAAGTTGAAGCGTTTTACAATTCCCTAAATTCGAGTTTCTATTAGTAAATATTTCAATAACTCAAAGTTAAATTTTACAATACCTGGTAAGATTAAAAAACGACTTTGTTCGGTATTATTGTTGGTCAAAATGGCTATTGTAAAATAGAATGAAACGGTTTCATACTACAAGACTATGTAGTTTTGACGATGGCACTTCAATTGGATTTAAATACTAATTTATGTTTAAATGCTTTCTTAACAGTTTAAGATGGTTTTGTCGTTTCTTTTACAAGAAAAGGGTCTATTTTGCCTTTTCGTTTTTGTTCTAGTCGTTATTCGTCGCGCACGAGTACGAACAAATATTTTTTGTAGAATTATTTACCGACCAACAAGGTGCGTAAACGAAAATTAAAAAAAGCTAAGAGTGTCCTTTTCTCTACTTGAGGAAAGCTATGATTGAATGGTTTTGGTATCCCGAGTCGAAATTTAAGTTCTCTTTACAATCTAATAACGCCCCTTATCTGTATATTTCACAATAGGCATAGATCCCTTTCTACACCTATTAAGTGTTGCTTATTTCCATTTTCGGCCGTTAAAAGGTGCTATTAGAATTACTTTGAAAACCCAAATATCAGCTTTATATTGTACAGAAGAAAAATATGGCAGCAAAAATGCATTTTATAAATATTAAAGCTTAATCGTTTTTAATATTTTAATTTGATAGCAATCTCGTTGCTATTTTATATATTTAAAAATTATTTAAAACGATTAAGATTTAATATTTATAAAATAATAAATTTTAAATGTTAGTATTATTCCTCGAATTAATCAAAAAATATTTAAAAATACAACATGTTATTAATTAGTATTAACCATATAATAGCCTACAATTTTGGTCATTTTCTATAAGCCACATTAAACGTTTATTTCTACAGCACTGTAATTAACTTTATTCGAGTTGAATATTTATTGTAAATTATTTTGACAAATATTAAACTAACCTACCTATTTTTTTAATAATAATTTTTTCTTTGCCTGACAACCAAAGCTCACTTGAAGAAAATATATTAACTGCACTTATAAAATTTTAAAAAAAATATTAGGATCTAAAAAATCCTAATGGGATCTATTCGGCTCTAAAGATGCTTGTTAGGGTTATTGTTCTAACTCGGCTTAAAAACGGCAGTACCTATACGGTTTTAAAAGGGTTCTTGGAATTTAAATGTTGCTAATGGGGTTCTTTCCGGTTCTAAAAGGCCTTGTTTGGGACTATTTTTTCGACTCGGTATACACGTAGTAAAAATATTCCTGTTTTGGGAGATCATTGGAGAAATTTGTAGAAACCCAAAATTTTGGATCAATAAAGCAAAAAACAATTTTAGATTACTTTCAAACCAACAATAAATAAGATGTAAATAACCATATTACCTAAGTACTTAATAACAATAAATAATGTTAATAATTGTTTACAAATTTTGGTTATTTTGTATAAACAGTGGTAAATATAGATAATATATATACTCACAAAAGTATTTAACTCGACTTTTTTTGATAACTCAAATTATTTTTAGTTTTTCTTCAACTTCGACTTATCGAGATTCGACTGTATTTAGAAAAAAAGTTAATTAATGTGAATCTCGCTAAAAGCCGAGTGTGCACATTCGAGCTTAAAGTGGCACATTCCGATATCGGGAAAATGAAGCGCGCCGCACAGCGTCTCGCAATTCATTTGTTTTTAAATAAGGAGGCAAGAATAAAATTTTTGTTAGAATTTCTTAATATTCGATACGTAATTAACAATTTTTTGTAAACGGACATTCTGGCGTCCCAAATGATTGCTTGGGGACAACGGGCAGATGATCTGACAACGGGCCAGTCCCATTCAAAACGGGACGCTTGGTCACATTACCCAAGCATCCAAATCGGTCGGGTTTTGCGATTTTGAGCGTTTCTTTTTTGTTGATTAGACAATATAACTCAGAAACCTGCATTAAATGGATGCTTAAGTCCGCCCACCAGAAATCAGTAATTTATTGTGATATTTCTTGAAAGATCTCTTAAATCACGTGTAACGACCTCATGATCCTCGTGGGTATAGTTTATGGTCAGCACTTGATCTGGGCGGGCACCAGACATTTTGCATTATATTGTCTCCAATTAGCTCCGTAAAGATAAGAAACAAAGCGAAAATCTATATATTTCTTTGTTGAAACCACGTCGACAGACGGCGCGTTAAATATTAAGACCTTAACGAATAAACTGCACCACATAGTTCCTTTCGAAACCATAAATTTGTTCGCGAAATGCAAAAGCAAATTATGCATCGAAAGATATTGCACGATAATTTTTGAAAGATGAAAGGAATATTGCACGTTGCACTAATTTTTCTATTGCCTTCTTATTATATTTATAGTTCCACATAAATCTCAAATTTTTTTTGTTATCTTTATTAAAATGTACGAGGTATGTTTAGAAAATATTCGAACTTTGATTTTTTAAACTTTATTATTAATTTTACAGATCAGTGGTCCTTGTCCCCTTCAAAGTACTCACTTTCGCTATTGACGCACTTTTCCCAGCGATGTTTCCATAAAACTGTGTACGGGCGCAGTGTTGTGGAGCAAAAATCATCTTTTCGCGGATTTTTTCACGTAGCTTTTGCATAATGTCTTCATAGTCCACTTGGTACACAGTTTCACCACGTTGCCGTTCAAAAAATCGCCACTAACACTTAAACACGTTGCACTCAAATAACAAAACATGTGGTTATAAAGAGGTTATGTGCAAGCAGCGCTGCCAACTGCATACCGCTAAATATCTCCGTTGGCGCGTAATTAAAAATGTTCGGTTATTTTCCAAACAGACATCGTACAAGAAAACGTCAAGTTATTTGCTTCAATTTTTTGTTCAAATTAACGAACTGCGAATAAGATTTAAATTTCAAAAAAAGAAAACAATTTAAAAAAAGTCGATGCGTGTTCTTATGTACACGCGTCAGAAGTTATAGGTATATTTAGTTTTTTCAATTATATTCGAAAATAAATTTATAATTCTTAGAGAGAAGTGGAAAGACACTGCGCAGCTGCTATTGAGGTTAAGTTTTAAATAATTGTTTAAAAATCCATTTTGCGATTATCCGAATTGTCAACCGCGTTCGGACTCCTGTCGAAAATTAAACCTCGGTATTTCCTACTAAATATTTTATTATTTTATTTTGTATTTCGCACTAAACAGTGTTTTTTTACTTTGTTCATTTTGAGATAATGTGCGACTGTTTTATTTAGTGGTTAATATTTGTTGCGTTTTTTGTAAACATATACATAACAATTTGACTAAGTTTTTTTCTGTTAAAACGGGACGCTTCGTAATCGTGTTTATAACCGAGCGTGCACATTCGAGCTCAAAGTGGCACATTCCGATCTCGGGAAAATGAAGCGCGCCGCTCCGCGTCGCGCTTCATTTGCCTCCCTCGTTCGGAAATGTGCCACTTTTCGCTCGAATGTGCACATCATCGCATTCTTTCTATTTGTCTGCATTAATTTTATCTTTTTTCAATTAAATATAGTGCCAAAAAATATTTTGTATGGAAAAAATTCATAACTTTGTTGAAAAGCACAAAATTAGCCATTTGGGCTTTCTTTTTGAAATAGGAAACTGTAAATTTTAATTAAATATTTATAGAAAGTAAATTGATTATTGTGAATGGTGCTTAAAGCCGAGTGTGCACATTCGAGCTCAAAGTGGCACATTCCGATCTCGGGAAAATGAAGCGCGCCGCTCCGCGTCGCGCTTCATTTGCCTCCCTCGCTCGGAAATGTGCCACTTTTCGCTCGAATGCGCACATCCTCGTATTTATTGGATTTGCCAATATTATTATTTTATTCTTCAATTCAAAAAGTTAAAAGTCGAATAAATTAGATCTATTTTTTGTTTGAAAAAGGTTAGATATTTTATTCCTTTTGATAAGTTATCGTGGCGCTCTTCCGCACGCCTAATTGTAGCGAGCTTGATAAAAATATTTTCAGGTGTACACTAAAAATGAACTTGTTGATTTTTATATCATCTTTTGCAGATTGTTGAAGGTTTATATGTCAAAATTAATGTCTCCATATATTTTTGGGTAATTTTCATTTTTGTAAAAATTATAAACAAATAAATATAAGGCACAATTTGTATACACTGCTGTAATTAGACTTCATTTATGGATTAATTCAATTTTTAAATATAAAAAAATATTTATATGTTACATAGGGGGTGCATCAAAATTTTAGAATGACTTGGGTGGGGTTTGTTAACAAAACGATTGGGAAATAAGAGTCAAAATTTGGAAAAAGTTAAAGTATTTTTTTCATGTAGGGGAGAGTGTTGTACTCGTGGACATTCGCCGGATTTTGAATTAAATGAAGGTTTTATGTCAATTTTTTTATTTATTATCCTAAAAGTTTTTTAAAATATTGCTTTAGCAGTAGTTAGCGCTTAACAATTCACAGTATTTATTTTTGTAGGTATTATAATTTTTTAAATAAATCACTTTTTTCAAAAACAGTAAATATGTCCACAGGTACGACTTGTGATTGTAGCTTTGGACAGCAGGAAATGTACCTGTGGACAGATCACCTTTTCCTTACATATAATTCTAGAAAATCAACCAAAATTATATAAAATGTCTTTATAAAGAAACATTAACATTAAACAATTAATTATAGTTTATTTTTTCTTAACTGTATAAATACGCAAAATAAAAGTAAGATTAAAATATGTGTCCTTTTGCATCATCAGAGGGCCTCGCAAAATTTACTTGACCACATCAAATTTAGGTCTTGCTAAGTCTTTGTATTTCGGAGCAAGTCTATCTTTTTTGACAAGTCCTTATTCTTCTTTTTTTCTTCAATTATTATTTTATTTTCCGCTTTTCTGGAAGCTTCGTTTTTTATTTCATTTTTTTCTGGTGAATTAGTTAAAATTCTACTTTTTTTAAGTTTTCTTTCTCATTGAGTAAGTTTTCGAGGGACTGCTTTTAAAAATGGGCGTACCAATTCTGGTGTTATTTTTCCATACTTACTAAGAGGCACTGAGAAAAAGGAAATCAATTAATTGGTAACCAGTAATATGTTAACAAGTTAGAAATTTGAAAAAGTTTGTACCTGTGGACAGTCCATAGGTACAAATACATTGGTGTCCACAGGTACAAATCTGACAGAATAACCTAAAAAATATATTACCGGGATAATACTGGTATACACTGTTCTATATCACTAAAAATCGAAGTTGAACAATATACACAACGGTCTTACAAAAAATGGTCATCTATAGTCTGCATATATTCATAAAAAAATAAAACGAAAATGAAATAAATACTGACTATTTTTGCCGAAAACTTTTAACAGTGTGTAGCAATTCACTCACTAAGAAAAACACACTGGCAACAAGTCAGTGTTGATAAGCATCAAAAATACTTTACGGATGCGTTTAATTCGTTGCGTTCTGGTTTTTCTTTCTTAAGATATCAATGGTGTCCACAGGTAAAACCGTCCATAGGTACAACACTTTCCCCTACGATAAAGTCTCCCATTTAGTCTAGTTTAAAAGTACTAAATTAGACATATGGTTTTTGGTCAAAATACCCTCCTGCAATTTTTAATTAAAAGAAAAGCGAGAAGTGGTACATATCGTTCAGTTTGATTTTATTAATATTATTTGTAAGTGAGAAGAATAAGATAGGCAAATTCAATTATTAAGGAATATGTGCACTTTTCAAACGAAAACATTTTCCGAATAGAAAATCTAGATTTGAAGGATTTGTTATTAATATAGTCGAATCCAATTAACACGAAGATGTGCGCATTCGAGCGAAAGTGGCACATTTCCGAGCGAGGGAGGCAAATGAAGCGCGACGCGGAGCGGCGCGCTTCATTTTCCCGAGATCGGAAATGTGCCACTTTGAGCTCGAATGTGCACACTCCGCTTTTCGCCACGATTAACAATGATCAATTTACTTTAAAAAAATTCAAGTAATTCTAAAACCGTAGTTGCGCCCTCAAAATGTCTTCTTTGGGTTTCGCTTATTTTTCATAATTTTTTACTTTTTTCATTAAGAAATTGCCGCGAAATTAATTTATATTTAAATAAGGAGGCAAGAACGAAATTCTTGTTAGGATTTTTTAATATTCAACAAATTTTTTTTCTGCCCAGGCAAACCTTAACTGACCTATCCTAATTTGAAGACGCAAAATGCATTAAATCTCTTCAATCTGCGACATCACAAAATTGCAATTGAGACGATTTACGAAAACTAACGATAAAACTAATGAACGCAATGAATATCGATTGATGGCATGGGCACTATCTCGCATCAAACCCATACTTAACACTTACGTTAAAATGCAAACATTTAGATAAGGAAGAGTAGGATGTACAATACAAAGTCGAATCGTGGCAAACCCAATGTAAACAACGCAATAAAAATAGTTGTTGTAGTTTTAAGGAGATAATGAGCGGCTTATCCTCCGAAAGTCATTTCATTCGTAATTTACAGGCCCGATATTCTTGCATCTGCTTTATTGACTCTCCTACACAATGCACAATGTTTGTTTAGGAATAGAAAAGAAAGCTAACTCAGCACTTGAACAAGAATGCGAGCTACTTAATTGAATTGGCATTTAATTTAATGACTATTTTGTAATCGTAAATTACACGCCGCTAAAGTACTATAAACGGACTTCGATTTATTCGTTTTTATGGTACCCACCTTCTGCATGTTTGTAATTACAATATTTACCTTCTTGCGATATAAAAATCATTGAACGTTTTGAAAAACCTAAATACGTACAGTCGTACAAAAAAGTATTGTAATTAAATTCATATTTTCTAAACACGTACCTATGTTTTTCTAATTTGTTTATTCTGTCGCTAGACACAAATATCAATTTTGTGCTAGTTTTGGTTTAACTAAAAATTTTATCAATTTTATTGTCGTAAATACAAGACCACATTTTTACTGAAACACCTGGTAATCGAAAATAAAAATATACTTTTTAAATTATTTATTAATTAAATGGTAATTTTTGGAAAGCCCTCGACAAGTTCTATTCCATTCTCTAAAAATAGGACTACTTTTCTATTTAAAGTTAGAAAGGTAACACCATTTCTGGTTAAACCGAAAATAGTACCAAATTTGCAGTTATACCAATACATAGATTGTATAAATTAAAGAAACCTTTATAGGGGGCAACCGGGTATGGTTGTCTCACGGGTAGGTTGCCACAACAACAGAAAGCCTAATGAATTAATAATTTTGTTTACCCGTGTCAAAGAAGCCCGAGCACAATACCTCCTTGCGTACTTCACTTCAGCTCGCTCTGAAATACAGTATAAGAAATATATGCGTTTGTTTTTTTTTGTACAATGAAAGTAATTTTTTGTGCATCTGTGTTGAGTCTCGTAAGTATAATTAAATTTTGCTTAGTGATATACCTTTTCGTGTAGGTATTTATGATGTTTAAGATATGTTTCATGATATCATTATATGGTTTTTTAAATGACCATTGATTAAAATTTATTTTCGGAGTTATATATCTAAAACTGTTTTGGGGAAGGTTGTCTCAAGTTAACGGGGGCTAGTAGTCATATGTGCAAAGCAACGCCATGATTATGTGCGGCCTTTTTTGTTTGTTTCTATGGGTATTATTACATAAACGATTGACTGTAATTATATTTTTGTTACCATAACCTAAGTTTGTTATATAAAAGTTACTATTTGCTCACAGCAAATATTTTTTATTTTTTTTTAATTATGAATAAAATATTTTTCCTTCCTTTCTTAGGTATTTGTTACGCACAGCATATCATCTTTAATAAAAATAGGCATTTGTTTTATCGTTTTGTATTTTACCATTTATTTAGTATGTGACTACCTACCCCTGACACTGTGACAACCATCCCTGACACGGGGTTAAAAGTCACACTTTTCTTTTTATAAAAATTATAATATGTTCTCATTAGATAATGGTAGAGAAAAAGTCTTTATTTCTTTTTATACTAGAATAATTACACTATCTATTGATATATAAATTTCACTAATAAATTAAGACCATGTGCTCTATAAATACAAAAGAAAAAAATTGTGACTTTCAACCTTGGTCTCCCCTACTTGTAATTATTTTCAAATTTTTATTAATTTAGGAACGTAGTAGACACGCCGCCTTTTTAGCTTTTTTTGTTTTTAATTTTAATTTCTTAATGGAATTCTTATTCAGATTTGCATTTGTATTAAAGTAGGTATTATATAATAATTAAAATCTGTTAAAAAATTATTTCATTAAACGAAATATTGCCAGTTACGGATTTTTGTGGAAATGTGCGGTATCGCTCCCGTATTTACCCTATAACTTCTAACGCGCGTTTAGGAGTACACCTATCGGTTTTTTTAATTAATTGTGCATGTATAATTAACAAAACTATTTGTAAAAGTAATTTGATATTGTACCTACTATAGCGCTTTTCAAACCGTAGAACCCAAAATAAATCGTTAATTTCATTTAGAAAAGCAATATAACAAAAAAAAATTAAGTTTTAAGGTTAAGCAAAGTGAAAAAATTTATCATTTTTTTTTAAATCATTGTATTGTACGTCTAAAACGAGTTTTATGTTGGTACTAAATTAAATCAACACAAGAATCAGAAAACAAACATTTCTTAAACACAAAAAAATATTAACAAATTAAACGATTTTCTAAATTGTTATGAGAATATACATCTATTTTTTAATAAACCCAACAATAAGTATCAAAGTTTTATTATAACAATAAACAAGAAAAGCGTTTGTTTAAGAAAATATCAGAGCAGAATATGGAGTTATACGCATGTTCCATTGAATTTTATGATGTTCGTGTATGTATTTGGATTTAATAGGATTTATGTACAAAAGTGAGCGTGCATGAAATGTTTAATGGCCTTTTAAAATCGTTGCCTTCGGCTTGTTTACACATAAATTTTGCATCGTAAAACTATGATTGATCCTATTAGGATTCGTCCAAGAGGAAAATAAAGAGCTCAAATCGAGCAAGTAAATCACTATTTCTTGAACGCAAATCCTAACATTTTTAAGCGATAAATTAGTGATCAGTAAGCTAATATTCGAAGAGGATAAATGTTTCTCTTAGAAACCCGTTTACAACTTCATCGATTTAAAAAAAAATTTAAAAATTTTCGGAACGTGATCGTTACATGAGTTCGGTTTGCTTTATGGGTACGATTTCATGCAATCGTAAACAAATCCATACTTTTTTTCGGATTCTTTGTTTTTCTTCGTTCGTGTCAGAAACTGATAATGCCTTATTTGTAAAACTCTTAGTTGGTACGACATGTGCGAAGTAGAAATTACAAATTCTTAACATTGCGCGTTCGTCCATTTCTTGCATACAAATTTGCGAATTCTCCCAAGCCTAATGCGATCAATTTTTTTTCTGTTAAAACGGGATGCTTGGTAATCGTGCTTAAAACCGAGCGTGCGCATTCGAGCTCAAAGTGGCACATTTAGATCTCGCTCGGAAATGTGCCACTTTTCGCTCGAATGCGCACATACTCGTATCTATTGATTTTTACACGTGGTCATATTTAATATAGTTACGCCAAAGAAGTAGGAGAACCTGTTGTACCTTGGTTCCTTTGTACCTAGGGCAACTTTATTTTTAAGTATGTGAAATTTTAGTATACGAAAAAAGTTTTGTTAATTTTTGACACAATTTTAGTGTCAACTCAAAGAACAACATTAGTAGTTCTTATAATCCGAAAATAAATATATAGTTTTTATAGAACAATGGGATTTATTTTGCTTAATGTGAATAAAGCCAAGGTACATCACCTCTGTTGTATCTAAGCCATAGATCCACTAATTTTTAAATCTTATAGCAATTTGAGTAAACGGTTGGTAATGCTTTCAAATATTTTATGATGAATACTTTATTAGTGCCCCACTACGATCCAATTCATTTTATCAGCAAATTGTTACATGGGTGATTCCATTCTAACTGTGATTTTTTGTGTCCTATACTGTTTGCTCTCACTGGACATACATTATAAATCTATTAATGAAATTTTTGTATCAATACGATTATCATGAACATATTTCATCACTTTTCTTGTATAATATAAGTTGCAGTCCAAAGAAAACTTGCAATATGTCACTTAAATGTCAGTACCGTGTCATGTCCTTTTCTAGAATTTACTTATAAATCGGTTATTTTTTTTGTTGCAATAAGTAATTTAAACCAATTAACTGATAAATCTTAATGTATATAATCAAACTTAAAAGAAATTAACGAATTTTTTTTAATACATTAATTTAATATTGAATTCCGGCTTAATAACTGTTGTCCTCAGATTTAAGCAAATTTTTAAATTTGAATGTATATGACTCGTGCGCCATTTACCTCGAAATTAATGAAACAACTATTAAGCCATATTGAAAGTACGTTAACAGGGTTATGTTTACAAACATAATACAAGTGAAATTCTTAAGCGAGTTTGTGTCATTTTAAAACTCAATTTTTAAAAGATGATGTCATAAATTTACTTTTCAGTACTGTGGTATTGGTAAACTTAATTAACGATTAATTTTTTTCGTCATAAATAGTGAATCTCTGTACTTATTACTAACCTAAATTATAGGGTAATAGAATATTATGAAATTCATAATCAAATAACTACGTTTGCTATTTTATTTTAAAATGTCAGTACCGTGGCGGTCAGTACCGTGTCAAAAAATAATAAAAATATATTTAATTGTTAATAAATAATATTGACTTTACTAAAAATTATTCATGTAAATATGAAACAGAAGTTCAGTCGGTAGGTACACTTTGGGGCTAGTAGAGTACAATTTTTACAAATTACCAGACAATTTTAAGCCTTTTGTAGACACAATAAAAGTATATACGTGGAATAAATTATAATGTAATTGTATTTTATCCAATCCGTTAAGTTGCTTTTATTGCTCTATTAAGAATGTATGCAGACACTTTTCTATAAAAAAAAATTGATTATTTTTTAAATGATAAGGTGGGAAAAATGCATAACAGAATGACGCAAAAAACAAAAAAATCTGGAAATTCATCGCAAGAAGTTAAAAAATTGCCAAAGATGACTGAAACTGTATCACTATGATGAAAACCAAAAAGGAACTTTAGTTAAGTTAATTTTTGTGAAATGGGTTAGATTTGAGTTGATTAATGTTTGATATAAATTATAATGTATTATTTGTTATAGATAAGTTACCATGGATTATTGAAATGTTAAATAATCAATAAAAAAGAGTTTTAAAATGTTACAATACAATTCATAAATGAATTTAATAATTTTTCTGAAGAATGTCTACCAAATTTATTTTATGTCAGTACCGTGACATGGAAATTATAAAATATGATTCTCATTCTCAAAATTTTAAAGTTGAAGCAAAATCCTCTCGCACTTCATTTTTACTATTAAATAGAGTAATAATATGCATGAAAAAACAAAAAATGTTTAGTTATAGAATTCAAAAATTTTTAATCAAAAAAGTAACAGAACGGAATCACCCACATCTACATTTTAATAAAAATTACAAATAAAAAAGGGCCAAGATACAACAGGTTCCCCTTCTTAATATTATTTATTTTGTACACTTAATTTATTTACTGATCACAACCATAACTTAACTTTGAGATCATAAGACGTATGAATACTTTTTTATATTACTCTATATCTTAACACTTTTAAACTATTCAAATCCAATATCAATTAAAACAGAACTTTTCAAATCCTGTGTTGTGTAACTTTAAAATAATTAATTTTTAAAGAAGCGCTGAATGTTATCTCTTCCTATGCGCAAAAGATATAAATTTAAAAGGTTTCTAGTGCCGTAAATATTTTCGGCATTAAATTAGCGCGCTGTTAACACATAAAACTGCTCGTCTGAAAAAAATCCCAACAATTAAATTAAATCATCTCGCAAATATAAAAAGAAAAAATCACACCTGCGTGACTGCCTAAAATTTATGTTATTGTTCGAAAAGGCAACAGTAGCTGAACTTTTAGCGTTACACATTAACGGATACGGAATTGCCGTCCTAATTTATGTGTGAATTTTCTTTGCGCGTTCTCTTATCGTGCTAGTTCCATTTAAAAAAATTACTTTTGCGTAAATTAGAGGATAATACAGTGGAAACACGGTTATACGGACTAATTGATGTTGCAGCTCATCCGGATAATCGAAAATCGGGATAATTGAAAAAAAAAAACAATTTACCTTGTTAGGTATTTATTTACAAAAAAAACGAAACAAATAATTATTAATTATAAAATCAATAGTAAAGAATACCAAATAGAATCATAAAATGTTTAGGTAAAATTAAAAGTAAATTGATCATTGTTAATCGTGGGGAAAAACGGAGTGTGCACATTCGAGCTCAAAGTGGCACATTCCGATCTCGGGAAAATGAAGCGCGCCGCTCCGCGTCGCGCTTCATTTGCCTCCCTCGCTCGGAAATGTGCCACTTTTCGCTCGAATGCGCACATCTTCGTGTTAATTGAATTCGACTATATTAATAACAAATCCTTCAAATCCAGATTTTCTATTCGGAGAAAGTTTTTGCTTGAAAGTGCACATACTACTTAATAAGTTCTTTTAATTAAAAATTACAGTAGGGTATTTTTACCAAAAACCACATTTGCAATTTAGTACTTTTAAGCTAGACTAGATGGGAAACTTCATCGTACATAAAAAAAAATACTTTAACTCTTTCCGAATTTTGATTCTTATTTTCCCACCTTTTTTTAACATATTAGACGGGGAGCTGGATGGATTTGAGTGTGCAAAATGGGAGGACCGCATTCTGTGAATAGTTTTGAGCTTAGAAAAGCTTGCAGAATATGATTCTGGATGTTGCCAGAAAGTTTATTGGTCCATTTATTTTTTATACCCCATCCCCTTAGATATCAAGTAAATGGATTGAACATACGCTTTGGAACCATTTTAATGATTGTTTTAGTGACAATATCCAATAATTTCTTATGATTAAAGATACTAATAGCTAGTCAATCGAAAAAAACAACAAAGTTAAAAATAAAAACAAAAATTGTTGATAAAAAAATTATTTAATACAAAAAAGCAAATTTTTACATAAGTCATCAAAAAAAATACAAATAATCAAGCTTTTTTATTTTGAATGTCATTATTAATACATTTGCACAACGAAAATCAATTTAATTGTAAATTTTTGCAAGAACAAGCCTTTGTTTGACAATTTGATGTACATTTGCAAAGTTGAATCAACAATTCTGGCAATTTTAACAAATGTAAATGTAGAGCAGTTGATGTGCAAATTATTTTTAATAAATTTAAGCCGAAGCCGATATTTAAAAAAATTAATTTATACCGAAATTTATCAGCAGTAAATTTTTTTTGAGAAAAGATAGATGCAAAATGTTTCTAATTCTGTTAAATGTTCGACACTCAGGTATGGATTTCCTAAATACCTTAGAGCTTTTTGTACAAAATCCAATGATGCAGCTTTTAAACTTTTTTTTTGAGCTCAATGTGCTAGTTGAATTACAACCACTTAAAGACTGCAATGCTGGCAAAATAAGACAAATATTTTCGCCAAGGGATTGAGCAGCCAAATAACATCCTGAAAGTATTTCTTCTTATAAGAACCGTCGAACCATAGACCTAAAGAACCTAGAAGTGCTACCTTATTCCAGAAATAAATACCCAGGGTGCAAACATCTGTATCAGCGCTAAGGATTATGATATGGGCAGATTGGATTTTTACTGCCTGAAATATGTGACAAAACATCTTTGAATCGACTTCTAAATGGTTCGAATTTAAGTCAGGTACTTTAAAAAATGAAGAGCCATGTAATTTGTAACATTTGTTGGATCACCAAATCCTCCACAAATATATAACTCGCAATCTTCTTTTATTTGTGCATATCTAAGAGCAGCAGTACAGAGAAATTGAACGAGCTGCAACTTATTTTTTCAAGCACTGGCTTGAAAAGAAATTATTACGTTTGCTTGAAATTTTTGTGTGTTCATTTGAAATCATTTGACCCTTACTCCATAAAGTTGACTCAAAATATTTTCTCGAAATAACATCATATCTGTCAAATACAATATCTATTTGTTTTACATTTGCCTGCAAGAAAATATTTGGTTTCTTTTGATGAGTGCATCAGCAAAATTGCCAAAAGTGTTGAAATTTTTTAATTGG
The DNA here is from genome assembly GCA_036325965.1 of Sinopyrophorus schimmeli. Classification (NCBI taxonomy): domain Eukaryota; kingdom Metazoa; phylum Arthropoda; class Insecta; order Coleoptera; family Elateridae; genus Sinopyrophorus; species Sinopyrophorus schimmeli. The sequence continues at coordinate 771,336 of JARFIZ010000408.1, forward strand.
TTTCGATGAACAAGTGCCATACCATCAACAATATAAATCTTTGAAGTACGTAAATTTAAAACATCCTGCCGCGTGTTTGTACCACACTTATAATTGTTTCCAGTTTCAAGAGCTAGTTCCGATTTTGGAGATTTCTTGTAAAATCCATCTGCGTCAAAAAGGTGCTTGCAGTAATTCAAAATTTGCGTGTTGCTCAGTCACAAATGTAAGTTGCACCCCCCTGTACTGACTATTACGAGCGCTATGACGCATTGAAGCATAGAATGGGTAGAAAGTTGGGGAAAAGGGAAAAGGACCAGCACAGCGGTTGGCAACATGGGTTTTTTTTTTGGTTGGTGTCTCAGGTAAAAGAATTTGGCCATAGTTGTCGGTCCTCACATTTTGCATACTCAACTCCCTTTGGCGCCTGGACTATATCGCACCCAAGTCATTCTAAAATTGTGATTCACCACCTATGTAACATATAAATATTTTTTAATATTTAAAAATTGAATTAATCCATAAATGAAGTCTAATTACAACAGTGTATACAAAATGCGCCTTAAAACTAATTTGTTTATAGTTTTCAGAAAAATGAAAATTACCCAAAAATATTTGGAGACATTAATTTTGACATATAAACTTTCAGCCATCTGCAAAAAATAATATAAAAATCGACTAGTTGATTTTTAGAGGGCCATTTCAGAAAATTTGACTCATATACAATTTTAATTAATCAAAAACGCGAATTAGTAAACTTTCGAAAGTACACCCGAAAATATTTTTGTCAAGCTCGCTTCAATTAGGCGTGCGAAAAAGCACCATGATAATTTATCAAAAGGAATAAAATATCTAACCTATTTCAAACAAAAAATAGATCTAATTTATTCGACTTTAAATTTTTTCAATTGAAGAATAAAATAATAATATAGGCAAATCCGATAAATACGAGGATGTGCGCATTCGAGCGAAAAGTGGCACATTTCCGAGCGAGGGAGGCAAATGAAGCGCGACGCGGAGCGGCGCGCTTCATTTTCCCGAGATCGGAATGTGCCACTTTGAGCTCGAATGTGCACACTCGATTTTAAGCATGATTCACAAAATTTAGGTAAATAAATTGGACAAAAAATTAATTTAATCGTTTTGTTTCTCTCGCAGCTCCAAAATTATCGTATGTTTTCGGTCACTTCGATTTATTGCTATGGTAAATACATTTTTTGAACTTAAAATCCATATTTACTGAACTAAATTAAATTTTTTGATTTGAAAATGAAACGATTAATTAAGGCAAATCAATAAATACGAGGATGTGCGCATTTGAGCGAAAAGTGGCACATTTCCGAGCGAGGGACGCAAATGAAGCGCGACGCGGAGCGGCGCGCTTCATTTTCCCGAGATCGGAATGTGCCACTTTGAGCTCGAATGTGCACACTCGATTTTAAGCATGATTCACAAAATTTAGGTAAATAAATTGGACAAAAAATTAATTTAATCGTTTTGTCTTTCTCGCAGCTCAAAATTATCGTATGTTTTCGGTCACTTCGATTTATTGCTATGGTAAATACATTTTTTGAACTTAAAATCCATATTTACTGAACTAAATTAAATTTTTTGATTTGAAAATGAAACGATTAATTAAGGCAAATCAATAAATACGAGAATGTGCGCATTCGAGCGAAAAGTGGCACATTTCCGAGCGAGGGACGCAAATGAAGCGCGACGCGGAGCGGCGCGCTTCATTTTCCCGAGATCGGAATGTGCCACTTTGAGCTCGAATGCGCACACTCGGTTTTAAGCACGATTACGAAGTGTCCCGTTTTAACAGGAAAAAACGAACGCGGTTGACAATCCGGATAATCGCGAATCCGTATAACTGAGGTCCGGATAATCGAGGTTTTACTGTACTTCTTGGCGAATTATCAATTTGTTGGTTTGAGCCCGTCGTCGCCTCGAATTAAGAAAATAATTACTGCGCTTTGGAACAGGAAAGGTTATTAGTGATTTTATTAGCATATTTGCCGGTATTGCGACTAAATTGATCGTTTTATCCGTTCTGGCGGATGGTTTGATCGGCGTTGTGGGAGTATCGGTTCCCATGCCTCAAAAAACGTTAATAACTATACTAAACACGTCTTCCAAGACAAACCCTTAAATTTTAAGCCGAATCGTTTCTTTATCTTCTGTAATGCTAGAAATTAGTTGTGCCCACACAAACTTCTATTTCCTAACGTGTTACTGGAAAAATGCAAACTGCAACGGGTTTATAGAAAAATTAAGAAATAAATTGGCCGTGTGTATGGAGCAAAGGCATATAGCTGGTGATGGTATCGTGCAGACCAGCGCCTAAAGACATGTGAATCGGAGTGACCTCGTCGGGCGGGGGCTCTAATTACGCGGGTCAAGTGCGGCGTGCACTCGCACGCCCCTTTTCTTGTGAGAAATTCATCCCATGCACCTTACCGGCTCTCAAGGACAATGTTTGTTACCAAAAACAATTTTATTAAGACTGACGAAAAAAACAAATAAAAAGGAAGTTGTATTTTTTTTATAATTTCATCAATATAATTTGATTATATAGGTTTTTCTTAAACTTTGACAAATAGTTCTAGAATATTTTAAAATTGTATTTTAGAATTTTTTAAATGAACATTTGCCTTCATGCCCGTTTAAAAAAAATAAGTCGAATCTTATAAGAGGTAAGGGAGTTACGATGTTTTTACTGTTGCCTTAAAGGAGACTCCAACAGCCGATAAGCGACGAACCGCCGTTTTAATAAAATAACTGGCAGTTGCTTTTAGCCACGAATGGAAATAGGTTTAAGTTTTGAACGCGTTTTTTACCCAGATTTAACATTGGTACCTGTTGATTTGTTTGGCTGATCTTACGCTCCGATAATCTGAAAAGTGTTTAAGGGTCCGTTCACAAATAACCGAGCTACGATTTTTCAAATTGGAAATTTCGAAAAAATTAATTACAAGTCAAACTCTTTGAACCCCTTTTCTCAAGAATTTCATATAGCACGCCTATGGTTTTTTAGACTTATCCGAAGCCAAAATGTTTGACGAATCAAAATCTGTATAGTTTTTAAAAATCCGTCAACAAATAACGGCGCTAAAACTTTTTTAACGTAAAATTTGTGTTACAAAAATAAACCTAATACTTCAACCCTTAATTACTCAAAAAATTAACACTGCACTTTATACCAATTTTGCACGTATCTTATGGAAAAAAGTCTCAGGATTTCGAATCCGGGTGGTTTTTAATGATCGGATAAAAAATGAGGCGCTATGATCATTTTTATGAGTCAAAGTGTATTTTTTTGAATTTATTTAGTTTTCCCAAAAATTTTAGTGGTTGAAGGGGGAGCAGGGAAGAATCGCTCCGGTTATTTTGGTTTGGGGTCTATAAGAACGTCCCGCAAAAAATTAAAGCAAATCCATTACCAAAAATTTTTTTTCCTCAATTTTAACAAAGGGTTAATTCATGTTTTTTCTCGATTTTCGCCGATTTTGGGGGTTTTGAGTTGGGACCGGATTCTAACACGTAAAGGTTGGTAACGTTCGAAAATAAAAAATTTCCGGATAATTATGAAAGATAAAAGAGTTAGAGCCAATTAAAGTTTGAGTTTTAAAGCCAAATTGGCACTTTGAAATAGTCAAAATTTTTGTGGGGTTGTAAAGGAAGTAGGGAAAAATGGCTCCGGTTATAGACACTAGGGGCTCGTAGGAACATCCCTTTAAAATATAAAGGAAATCTATTTTTTTCAATTTTTTTGAAAAAAAGCAAAGGGGTTAAATCCATGTTTTTTCTGGATTTTAGCTGATTTTGGAAGTTTTGAGTTAGCACCTGTTTCGACGTACTAAGGCCTAATACGTTTAACAATGAAAGGTTTCCGCGCATTTCTCCAAAATAAAATAGTTATTGCGTTTTAAAAGTTTCATTTTAAAGCCAAATTTAATTTTCAAAAGGCGAAAATTTTTATTTTATGTTAGAGGCAAAGCGCTGGGAAATGTCACCGGTTGCAGTTGCTAGGGGTACGGAGGAACATCCCCTTGCAATATAAAGCAATTCTATGTTTTTCATTTTTTGCCAAAAAAACATGGAAAAACATCTATGTTTTTTCTCGATTTTGGCCGATTTTTGGGGTTTTGAGTTAAAACCGGATTCCGATGTGTTAGGGTTGGGAACGTTTAAAAATGAAAGGATTTGACGAAATTCGCAAAGACGGCTGAGTTAAAGAATTTTGAAAGTTAAAAATTTTAGCTAAATTTACATTTTGAAAGTTTCGATTGCATTTTTTCCCCAGACTTAACATTGGGCCTTGTTTTATTTTTTAGGTTTATCTCACGCTCCGATAAACGGGCTCTTTGAATCTGGAAAGCTTTTAAAGATCCGTTCACAAATAACCAAGCTACAATTTTTCAAAGTGGAAATTTTGAAAAAATTAAAAACAAGTCGAATTTTTTGAACCCGTTTTTCTCAAGAATTTCAAATAGCACTTCTATAGTTTTTTGAACCTATCCGAAGCCAAAAAGACTGGCAAACCCGAATCTCTATAGTTTTTAAAAATCGATCCACAAATAACGGCGCTACAATTTTTTTAACGTGAACTTCTGTGCTAATAAAAAAAATTACCTTAGATGGGTTTTTAAACCTGCAAAAATAAAAAATCTTTATATAAATTGCGATTAGAATTTTCGTAACTTCTATACTATTTTTATAGCAAAATTTAAGCTAATCTGAACATTTAATTTTTAAAGTTATCTAGACGGAACTCTAAGAAGATGATTGGGCACATTTTAGTTGTAAGTTCCTTGCGATTGTTGTGATGTAAACAGGCATTTAAATTCTAAAGCAATAACAACAATAGTAGCGTGAGCTTACAAAATTATACAAAATCGCTCTTCAATCTTTCCACGGACAGCGTGAAATTAAACCTCTGTTGTAGACCATAGATTTTAAATTAGTTACCTATTTCAAAGTCCACAAACGAAGAATTAGTTTTAATATTGTAAAGCTTCTGATGAACCACAACTAATTTGCCATTGAGCTTTATTAAATTTCTTTCATTTTACTCGACCATTATAAGATCTTTTTTTACGACAAATAAAATAATTAATTAAGGGCCACAATCACTTACGCACATAAAGAAATTTCGCAAATGTAGAATGTTTTATTACTTTAACCTTTCGTGTACTAGGTGGGGTATAACTAACGTGAACAACTTTTTTTTGCTAAAACGGGAAGTTTGGTAATCGAGCGTAAAATCGAGTGTGCACATTCGAGCTCAAAGTGGCACATTCCGATCTCGGGAAAATGAAGCGAGCCGCTCCGCGTCGCGCTTCATTTGCCTCCCTCGCTCGGAAATGTGCCACTTTTCGCTCGAATGCGCACATCCTCGTATTTATTGATTGCCTTAATTAATCGTTTCATTTTCAAATCAAAAAATTTAATTTAGTTCAGTAAATATGGATTTTAAATTCAAAAAATGTATTTACCATAGCAATAAATCGAAGTGACCGAAAACATACGATAATTTTGGAGCTGCAAGAGAGACAAAACGATTAAATTAATTTTTTGTCCAATTTATTGACTTTAATTTTGTGAATTATGCTTAAAATCGAGTGTGCACATTCGAGCTCAAAGTGGCACATTTCCGATCTCGGGAAAATGAAGCGCGCCGCTCCGCGTCGCGCTTCATTTGCTTCCCTCGCTCGAAAATGTGCCACTTTTCGCTCGAATGCGCACATCCTCGTATTTATTGATTTTCCTTAATTAATCGTTTCATTTTCAAATCAAAAAATTTAATTTAGTTCAGTAAATATGGATTTTAAGTTCAAAAAATGTATTTACCATAGCAATAAATCGAAGTGACCGAAAACATACTATAATTTTGGAGCTGCGAGAGAGACAAAACGATTAAATTAATTTTTTGTCCAATTTATTGACCTTAATTTTGTGAATTATGCTTAAAATCGAGTGTGCACATTCGAGCTCAAAGTGGCACATTTCCGATCTCGGGAAAATGAAGCGCGCCGCTCCGCGTCGCGCTTCATTTGCTTCCCTCGCTCGAAAATGTGCCACTTTTCGCTCGAATGCGCACATCCTCGTATTTATTGATTTGCCTTAATTAATTGTTTCATTTTCAAATCAAAAAATTTAATTTAGTTCAGTAAATATGGATTTTAAATTCAAAAAATGTATTTACCATAGCAATAAATCGAAGTGACCGAAAACATACGATAATTTTGGAGCTGCGAGAGAGACAAAACGATTAAATTAATTTTTGTCCAATTTATTGACCTTAATTTTGTAAATTATGCTTAAAATCAGTGTGCACATTCGAGCTCAAAGTGGCACATTTCCGATCTCGGAAAATGAAGCGCGCCGCTCCGCGTCGCGCTTCATTTGCTTCCCTCGCTCGAAAATGTGCCACTTTTCGCTCGAATGCGCACATCCTCGTATTTATTGATTTTCCTTAATTAATCGTTTCATTTTCAAATCAAAAAATTTAATTTAGTTCAGTAAATATGGATTTTAAGTTCAAAAAATGTATTTACCATAGCAATAAATCGAAGTGACCGAAAACATACAATAATATTGGAGCTGCAAGAGAGACGAAACAATTAAATTAATTTTTTGTCCAATTTATTGACTTAAATTTTGTAAATCATGCTTAAAATCGAGTGTGCACATTCGAGCTCAAAGTGGCACATTTCCGATCTCGGAAAATGAAGCGCGCCGCTCCGCGTCGCGCTTCATTTGCTTCCCTCGCTCGAAAATGTGCCACTTTTCGCTCGAATGCGCACATCCTCGTATTTATTGATTTTCCTTAATTAATCGTTTCATTTTCAAATCAAAAAATTTAATTTAGTTCAGTAAATATGGATTTTAAGTTCAAAAAATGTATTTACCATAGCAATAAATCGAAGTGACCGAAAACATACAATAATATTGGAGCTGCAAGAGAGACAAAACGAAATTTAAAATTTAAATTTTTTGTCCAATTTATTGACCTAAATTTTGTAAATCATGCTTAAAATCGAGTGTGCACATTCGAGCTCAAAGTGGCACATTCCGATCTCGGGAAAATGAAGCGCGCCGCTTCGCGTCGCGCTTCATTTGCTTCCCTCGCTCGAAAATGTGCCACTTTTCGCTCGAATGCGCACATCCTCGTGTTTATTATATTAGTATGATTTACTGCGCGCTCTTTCAAATCAAAAATTTTAATTTAATTTAGTAAATATCAATTTTATATTCGAAAAATGTATTTACCATAGCAATAAGTAGAAGGGAGCGAAAAGATAGAATAATCTTGTCAATGCAAGTGAGAGGGAACGATAAAAATTATTCAATTAATTTTTCGTGTAATTTATTAGTCTAAATTATTGCAAATAATTAAGAAATTGCTGTGAAATTAATTAATATTTTAATAAAGAGGAAAGAATGAAATTCTTGTTAGGTTTTCTTAATATTCGGTATCGTAATTGACATGTCTCATTAGAATTTAGTACCTACTCAAGAATAGACTCGATAGTTTATAAGTTGAAGAAAAAGTTGAGTTTTTTGTATTTTTATTAATAACACAGTGTAGGTATGCAAATGCATAAATAGATATGTGTTTTACTTAAACCCATTCATTATTGGTTATTAAAATATATTTCTTATTATTTAACTATCATAAAGTACAATTTTGTGAATTTTATTTTATTTTATTTTCGGGGTATGGTAAACACCACCTAGTATGGCATGTGACATTTAATCACCTAGTATGCCGAAGGTTAAATTGAAAATTTAATTTCTTTATAAGAATTCAAAAAGTTTTTAAGAGTAGGGGAACCTGTTGAACCTGGGCCATATGTGTACCTAGGCCAATTGGCCCGTTTGAAATATTCCCGCGCTATTAAATTCTGTTGTCTGTGGTATTCGGTAAATCACTGCTAACTATCCAATGTGTAGTTAGTCGCTTACCGCCATTAAGCCGGTAGTTGGTATTATCGAAGTTAAAAATTTTTTGTCGAAAAAAGTAATTATTTTTAATATACTTTGAAATCTAATAGTTTTATACGCTTTATAATAATTGCTTAACTTTTATATGCGGTCGGTTCTTCGACTTAACAAGTATTTAAATAATAATAAACTTGCGAGATATGTATCCTCAAATAATTAAAATCCACCGTTTTCTACAGCAATGAAGTAGTGTTGTACTTCGGTCACTATCGATCAGTTGTACTTTGGTCGGTGGCCTAGGTACATCCTGGATGTTATACTTTGACCAGGAGGATATATTTTTATGTATTTCACATTTATATAATAGATTCCCAATAAAATATATTTAATATTTCAAAAATCATGTCTAGAAGTAAAGAGAAGAAGAAAAGAACGCCTATTAATTACAATATACACGACTATGTTATATTTGTATACAAAGGTTCCGATAAGTGACATTACAGAAAAAATTAAAATGCCTCAGAGTTAACAAAACCAGAGAAAGTTGTTATGTTCCAAAGATACAGAAGTACTGGGGTTTCTGCTAAATGCTAAAGACTGAATAATATACCTAGATATTGCTAGTGTTCTTATAAAAGTTAGTCCTAATGACTGATTCAAAAGTTATGAAAGAAATACTATGAATGTTATGTTGGTCTTGTTAAAAATTTGTGATTAAATATCTCACTCGACCGAATAAAGCAATTTTAGTAGTGAAAAGTTAATGTTTCTTTAAATAATCTTGTTTTACCCCTAAATTTTCAATGTGTCCTAGGTACGTACATAGGGTGTGTTGTACCTTGGCCTAATTAACCATTTTTTTTTAAACGTCTTAAACACATGTAAGTATGAAATAGACATTGCTGATATATTTGTGGTGGCTACTCAAATAATAGACCTTTCAATATATGCTAATACGGTTTGTGTACGGTACGTCAAATTACAATAAAAAATATATAACTAAAAAACTGGCCGAGGTTTAACAGGTTCCCCTACATTACTAATAAAATGAATTACCGACTTTAACAATTAAATTCGTAAAGCACATCCTTTCTCTGCGTCCTTCGAACTACCAAAATGGACATCTAAACAATAGTTTACCCAATTAATTTAGCTAATCAAATTATATTGTGATTGCAGTACGACAAATTAGTTCAAGTAGATCTGGCGTCCATCTATTAGAATACTGCTTTATTTTCCAGTGTTCCATTATTTTAATCGCGAAACATTATAATGGATTTAGATAACGTGCTTTCGGATATCGGCGAATTTGGCAGATATCAGAAACTGGTGCTTTGGTGCATCTTGCTACCCTGCGTTTTTCCTTGCGGATTTCACGCTTACAATCAACTCTTTATGGCTGCTGCGCCCGATCATTGGTGTAAAGTACCAGAATTGCAAAATTTAAATCGAGAATTTACAAAAAATATTAGGTGAGTAATGAACGCACCTATTTTTCCCAATTTAAAATAAAATAACTTGCGTTGTGCCTAAATAGAATCGGTTTTGTGCCTTTATTTGGAAATTTTGGTCGAAATATTATTTATAAAAGATAATGCTTGTTAAAAAAAATAATTCGCAAAAGCTTAGGTAATAATTAATTTTTAAATTAAATTCTAAGGCGCAATCTCTGAATAAGTCACAAACAATTTCATTAATTTTTTTGGCTAATCAATTCAAAAAAAAAATGATTTGTAAATCATGCATAATAATGAAATGCAAGAACACGGTAAAAAGAGGCACATTTATTGAATGCAAAATTGTTCATTTTTATTTTATTAAAAAATGATTTTTTTTGCATTATTTTTTATTAAAAAATTTATTTGCTACAAAACAATGTGACTCGGTACTACTTGATACCCCGATGGTAATTTTTGGAATAATTTAAATTTAATTTAATAGACCTCTTTTTTTTAAGTAATTAATTTACAGTTAAGGTTGTTTATTAAAAATCATGGGTAAAAAACTAAGAATGCACTTTCTGTTCTCATGGATTACTTCTGTTAATGGAAAATTGCCAATTAAACACCTTCACAATAATTATATCCATTATTTTTGTCAAAAACTCAGAATTGTAACACATGACAACCTGCTGCATAGGTCTCATTTTTTTAATTATCATTTTAACATAAATAAAAGAGCGTATAAAAAAAGGACAAAAAGCATTAATGTACTTTATTAGTCTATTTAATTGCAACAAAGAACGTTAAATAAATTCTATTGCTACAGAGAATTTTAAACAATTTAAGAATTAGGCAAAGTCCCAAGAGAAACGACATCGTTTCTTCGTAACAAAGAAATATAATTTGGGACGTCTAGTAACAAAATTAACAAATTCTATAGCTAATAAAGGAAATTAAAGCCTTTTAAAGATGCTAACTGTTTTTACGGACAATTAATCAACAATAAAAAATAATTGTTTATTGCTATATATTAATACACAACTACAACAACAAAGTTTAATTAGATACATTAATTTAAATACATATACTTTATTCCTAACGATACGTTTAAGTTTTTAATAAATTAATGCATAACACAAATTTGCATTTACAAAAGAATAAAATAACATAACGATCTCTTTTTAGGGCTCATATTTATGTCACCATTTACATATTTATTGAAATAATTTTCAGTATCATCGTACCTAAACGCAGGGGTCGCCAAACTTTTTTGATCATCAACCTCTATATAATTTTTCGAAATTTCTATCGGGTCCCATAAATGTAATTTTTAGTTATTTCTCTATTAGGTACTGTGTTTGTACATTTATTTTATGATTTCAAACATTTATTAAGTAGACCTTTGGGGGTCTATATAGACCACTTTGGCGACCTCTGCCCTAACGACTTGCTTAAACGGTTTAGAGCAGATTTTGTCTTGGGAAAATATGCACTTTTCGCTAAATACAATGATGTGCGCATTCGAGCGAAAAGTGGCACATTTCCGAGCGAGGGAAGCAAATGAAGCGCGACGCGGAGCGGCGCGCCTCATTTTCCCGAGATCGGAATGTGCCACTGAGCTCGAATGCACACTGACTTTAAGCATGATTACAAAATTTAGGCCAATAAATTAATTTAATAGTTTTCTCTCACTCGCACCTCCGAAATTATCGTATTTTTTCGGTCACTTCGACTTATTGCAATGATAAATACATTATTTGAACTTAAAATCCATATTTACTAAACTAAATTTAATTTTTTGATTTGAAAGTGAAACGATTAATAAAGGCAAATCAATAAATACGAGGATGTGCGCATTCGAGCGAAAAGTGGCACATTTCCGAGCGAGGGAAGCAAATGAAGCGCGACGCGGAGCGGCGCGCTTCATTTTCCCGAGATCGGAATGTGCCACTTTGAGCTCGAATGTGCACACTCGACTTTAAGCATTATTTACAAAATTTAGGCCAATAAATTAATTTAATAGTTTTCTCTCACTCGCACCTCCGAAATTATTGTATCTTTTCGGTCACTTCGACATACTGCTATGGTAAATACATTTTTTGAACGTAAAATTCATAATTGCTAAATTAAATTTAATTTTTTGATTCGAAAGTGAAACGATTAATTAAGGCAAATCAATAAATACGAGGATGTGCGCATTCGAGCGAAAAGTGGCACATTTCCGAGCGAGGGAGGCAAATGAAGCGCGACGCGGAGCGGCGCGCTTTATTTTCCCGAGATCGGAATGTGCCACTTTGAGCTCGAATGTGCACACTTGACTTTAAGCATGATTCACAAAATTTAGGCCAATAAATTAATTTAATCGTTTTCTCTCACTCGCACCTCCAAAATTATCGTATTTTTTCGGTCACTTCGACTTATTGCAATGATAAATACATTATTTGAACTTAAAATCCATATTTACTAAACTAAATTTGATTTTTTGATTTGAAAGTGAAACGATTAATAAAGGCAAATCAATAAATACGAGGATGTGCGCATTCGAGCGAAAAGTGGCACATTTCCGAGCGAGGAAAGCAAATGAAGCGCGACGCGGAGCGGCGCACTTCATTTTCCCGAGATCAGAATGTACCATTTTGAGCTCGAATGTGCGCACTCGGTTTTAAGCATGATTCACAATAATTAATTTAATTACTTAGACTGCTAACTCCAAATGTCGAATTTTTGTTAGATGTGTGCGCGCGCATCTTCGTTGCCTGCTAAAATTTTCCTTTCGCCGTACCAAAAGAAGTATAGCTTTAAAAAAACAATTTTTTTAGCATTCCAATAGAAGAACATAATTCAAACTTCATCTATAGTCAGTGTTCGATGTACGATAGAAACTATACAGAAATTGTCCAAACAAACACTACGTTTTTGACCAATAAAACAACTTCTTGCAAAAATGGCTGGATATACGACAAATCAATATATCAAAACACAGTTGTAACTGAGGTAAAACCCACTACGTAATTTTTATTACATTTTATTCCTACAAATTATTTCTTTAGTGGAACTTAGTGTGCGACAAAGACTTCAGGCCCACGCTGGGCCTAATAATTTTTGGAATTGGTGGGTTAGTGGGCAACTGCATATTTGGCTACATACAAGATGGACTGGGTAGAAAACCCGCATTTTTCATATATTTATTTATTCAGAGTATATTTGGAATAGGGACGGCCTTTGCCAATAATTTTACCACATGGATTATCCTTAGATTTGGAGTTGGATTTACGATACCAGCTATTTTATCCAGTCCCTGTGTTTTAGGTATTTATAATTCGTTTTAACTTATTTTTATACTAGCTGATGCCCGCGACTTCGTCTCCATAAAATACTAATTAAATAATTTTAAAAAAAACTGATCATATCTACTATTAATCTGTCAGTGGTTAGTGTATAAATTGACTATAGATAGCTTATACTTTAAAAAAATCAAGTCATCCCCAAATTAACTTAATTAGTCAAAATCCAGAAACATTTTTTATTTTTTATCAAGAGTATAATTATTATGAGTTTTATATCTCGTCCTTGAGAAATGATTTATTCCCCATACAAACTTTTATCCTCTATTTCACCTCTTTCAAGTTTTATTTTTGCGATATAAAATAGCCTATGTTCTTCTCAAAGGGCCAATCTATCTCTATACCAAAATTCATCAAATTTATTTAGTGGTTTAGGGCGTGAAAAGGTAACAGACAGACTTACTTTCGCATTTATAATATTAGTTTGGATTTTTGGACGAAGGTAGTATTATTTTGTAATGCATGTAAATAAGCTTTTTACTAAACTTTTTCCAATCAGCAATTTTTATCTATAATCAGCATCGTATTTTATAATTTAATGTATTTCAGCAATCGAAATAGTGGGACCAAAATATAGAACAACGGTATCGATCCTATTAAACATAGCTTACTCGATTTCGTTAACAAGCTTGGCAATAGTCGTGTGGTTGATAAGGGAATGGAGACACATGGCAATAATGACAACATTGCCGTTCCTGGTCTTATTTTGCTTCTACAGACTGATGCCGGAGAGCCCCAGGCTGCTTCTTTCAAAAGGCAAATTTGAACAGGCCTCCAAAATCTTAAATCGCATGGCAAAGTATTTGACCCAACAGCATTCAAACAGAATTTTAATTTTTTTAAACCAATTTCTATCTTAGGATAAACGGGAAAAGGTTAGATATAGTCACGATAGAAAATCTACAACGATCGATTCGAATCGAAAAAGAGAATTTAAAGAAACAGAAAAGCCATGGAGTTTTTGATCTGATCAAGACACCCAATATGAGAATCAAAACGATTATAATAACTTTTATATGGTTTACGAACACCAGCGTCTACGTTGGGCTTTCCTATTACGCACCGGCTCTTGGCGGAAACGATTTTTTAAATTTCTTTTTGGCGGGAGCCGTTGAGCTGCCCACGTATTTAATCTTGTGGCCCGCAATGGAAAAATGGGGTAGGCGATGGATTCTGTGCACAAGCATGATTGTTGGAGGATCGGCTTGCGTTGGAACACTTTTAGCGGAATTTGGTAATTTCTTCGTCTTACATTCTTTAACCCTCCGCATACTAGGTGACTAAATGTCACATGCCATACTAGGTGGGGTTTGCCATACCCCGAAAATAAAATCCATAAAATTGTACTTTATGACAGTTAAATGATAAGAAATATATTTTAATAAGCAATAATGAATAGGTTTCAGTAAAACACATATTTATTTATGCATTAGAATACTTTTATTAACACTAGATATACCTGAAATTTCACTATAACTATTTTTACCGACACTATACATAGTCATTTTGACTGGTGTAGGTAAAAATAGTTATTGCAGTTTTTAGTCTTTATATATTTTCAAAAAATGATAAATTACTTCGGTTAGGTTAATTTTAAAACATTTTATTAATTATAAATTCTTTAATCAGTTAATTAAAACATAATTATATTTAGATTTCTAAACATATATTAACTGCTGTGTGATTCAAGATTGAAAACATAATATATATGCATTTATTTTTTTATTACAGAAAAAGCAATTCGAAATTGTATTTCAATTCTGAATCAGAAATTTATAAAATAGTAGTATTGAATTTGCCACAATTTTTCCATATGCAGATTTTACTTTGAGCACATTTTCCAAAAATACAGAATATTTCTTCCGTTTTTTATTTTTTGGGCCTCAAATATTATAAAAAAATTAAATCTAATAATAGGATTATTTCCCAAAAAAAAGTTGATCTGGAAAAGGCCGCTGAGCTATACTGGTACAGAGAAGCCCAAGACAAGAAAAAATGGGGAACTATGGGGAAGACCTATATGCAAAACAGGGTAGAAAAAGGCTGATGAGATGAGCATAGGATTATATTTTTCTCTGTATTCAGTTTTCTTACCATAGAATATAACTTTGAATATCACTGTCTAAAAAAGAGTCAAAAAAATTGCACAAATAACATGCTTCAAAATTCAATGAACGACTGAAAATGTTTATATTTTAATCAATAATTTACCGTTACCACGAATTTTCACTAGTATCACAAGTTTTGCATGACATGCTAAATTACGCAGTATTTATATTTTATTATAGCTGCTTATACTGAGATAGAAAAATGCACCAGTCATTTTGACTGGTTTGGTATAAGTACCGATTATAATCGCAAACTTTTTGACTTTGAATTAAAAAATAAAAATGAATGTCTAATATCAATCATTTTATTATCATAACAAATCTCACAAAAGAGTTTTAAAAAAAATTAAGGT